>SEYY01024400.1:92500-95000 GCA_009176605.1 Armadillidium nasatum | reverse complement strand
ACGACTAATAGAACCAATTCACTGTATTTAAATTTTAAATTAAAAAAAAAAAAACAATTTTTTTTTTTTTTTTTATTATTATATTTTAAAAATATTTTAAGGCTCTGTGCTGTTATTTAATTTTTATAATTATATTATTAAGATAAATATTAAAGAAATTAAAAAAAAAATTTATATATATCATTGGACTCTCAGGAGTCAGCACTTAAATTTTGAAGAAAAATAAAACTTTAATTTCTATAATTAGAAAATAATAAATAGAGACAGACAGAGCTTTGAATAGAATATTAAATGTAAGTGAATTAGTCCAATTAAATCAATTAATTAAAAAAACATAATTCATCTTGTGGGGGGGGGGGGAATATTTTGGGGTTGATTGCTAAATGTTGACAAATTACAGCCCTAAAGCTTTTTATTCTCCTTGGCTTTTTTTTTTTTTATTCACCTCTACAGTACTACATAATTCCATGGAACAAGTTAACTACAATTAACTTTTTTGAATAAATTTATATTTATAGATACTAAACACCTTATATTTATTTTTTATTTTTTTCAATTAAATGAAATTTTTTTATGATTAATAAGGATTGTTTTACTCGCACAGCTTTTAATAAATATATAAATAAATAAGAAATAATTAATTTTAAAAAATTATTTCTTTTGAAATTTTATAATTAATAAATTTTATATAACTCACTCGCCTTTTACAGTAAATATCTAAAGCCAGAATTCAAAAGTAAAAGAGTGTTGCAGATTTCAATAATTTTGCCAAAAATATCGTTGGAAGTTAATTTTTCCCCCAGTCCAAGAAAATGCATAAATTTATATTAATTTTAATTTATTTTCTTTTTTTTAATCTCTCTTATGATATTTTGAACTCAAAAATATGAAGACAGTGACGTTATTTTTTATAAAAAAAAAAAAAAAAATCAATAAAATAAAAAAAAAATCACGTAAAAAATAAATTGATTTATATAATTTGGGTAATACTTTAGTGAAGGGGGCCAGAATTATTTTTTCTACTCAACCTAACTACGAAAACGAAATGATCTGATTTTTTTTTACGGTTAATCGGCGAACGACAAATAATTTTGTAAGAAAAAAAAATAAAAATAAAAACATTTTAATTCAAACAAAAACCTTTAAAACTAATGAAAATTATTTTCCTTCAATGTGACATCACGAGATCTTTTATTACGGCAGAATGACGTAGTCCTATAAAGGTTGTCAGTGGTTTCATGTTAACATTTTTTATTGTCAGTTACCTAAAATATTAGAACGACACAGATAATATGATGCAGGAATCTGATTCTTTTCCATATTATGATGTTAAATTATATAATAACATTATCCCACGCCTCACATTATATTTTTCAAACTTATTTTAATGGGTTGCCTATAAATTTTTTTTTTTTACTTCCCCATCAAAAAAAAAAAAAAAAATTTTTTTGGCAACGTATTAAATTACTCTCTCTCTCTCTCTCTCTCTCTCTCTCTATATATATATATATATATATATATATATATATATATATATATATATATATATATATATATATATATATATATATATATATATATATATATATATATATATATATATATATATATATATAGAGAGAGAGAGAGAGAGAGATTAATATAAGTGAAAATTTTATCACCACCACTCACTGGTCGGGGGTACGGGGGCAGAGCTCCTCGTTAGACAAATGATCGTGTGCCATGCATTTACGATTTCATTGTTGTACTGCAATAATGCATATTATTATAATACAAGTTGCAAATGCATGGCACACGAACGTTTGTCTACAAGGGGCTCTGCCCCCGTATCCCCTACCCGTGATTGGTGGTGATAAAATTTTCCCTTACATTCCTCTTTCTCTCTCTCTCTCTCTCTCTCTCTCTCTCTCTCTCTATATATATATATATATATATATATATATATATATATATATATATATATATATATATATATATATATATATATATATATATATATATATATATTATATATATATATATATATATTATTTTACAAATTTTTAATTATTATTTCCATTTTTAGCTTCAACATATTTTAAAATATAGCAACCTCGTCAAAATATTCAAAGGAGAGTTTTATAAAATCGGCAGACGATATTCTGACGTCATAATTATTCCTATTATTTTAAACTTTTTTTTTTTAATTTAAATGTTTTTTTATTTTTTTCTTACAAAATAATTTGATTAACCAAAAAAAATCAAACATATCATTTCCTTTTCGTAGTTACGCTGAGAAGGAAAAAAAAAAAAAAAAAAAAAAACCGGCGCCCTACACTAAAATTTTACCATAATTTGATATTTATTATGCGAACCCTGGTGGCCTTAATAAAGAAATTAGGAAGTAGCTAATTTTTTTACTTATAAATAATTTTCGTTGTGTGTGTTTGTGTGTGTGTGTTTTTTTTCTTTTTCTTTTTTACCGTTACCTATCAATTATATTTTTTACTTTAAAATTTCT
>SEYY01024400.1:87500-90000 GCA_009176605.1 Armadillidium nasatum | reverse complement strand
GATCTACAATAACAGTTCTGATGACTAATCAAAAAATATGAAGTATTACTTCTTCCCTATCTGTGTAACAAATTTTTCAAGAAAAAGCATTTATCAATAATATGTGACACTTCCTCTTATATTTTTGAAGTCTTAGGGTAGACTAGACCTTTTCTCTACACTAAAGAACCTCAAACTTTCATTCCTTTCTCCTCAATGCCTCAATGCCTCAATGCCTCAATGTCTACAGAAAGTATATCCAACGTTCTCAAACCCTAAATAAGATTGTTTATATATATCAATTCAGTAGATTTATAAAATCACATTTTTATCAGCTTTGCAAATGGCATATATATATATATATATATATATATATATATATATATATATATATATATATATATATATATATATATATATATATATATATATATATATATATATATATATATATATATATATATATATTATCTAGTTTCCCCCCTCTTCCCTCCCTCCCGTATGATTAATTATACAATACTACATTTTTACCAAATTTGCAAATGGCAACCATATATTTAGCTTTGGAGAAACAATTAGAATCACTTTCCAAAGATAGCCTTTCGTCTGCTTCCTCCCCCCTCCCCCCATCCATCATCATTTAAGCGTAAGATGAATATGACTACGGGGTTGGTACCGCTACGAAATTCCGATTTGTTCTGGTACAAGGTATCTTTCTCATAAAATTTCTGCATCATTTTCGGTCTTTAGTTTAATTTTACTCTTCGTTAAACATTAACTCTTTTATTCTAGACATCAGTTCTTGTTTTTTGCATAAGTACGGATTATTTGATAGCTCCAAGCACAAAAACTTACTCTTTACCTCTTTTTCTGCCTTTATTTTCAATTTCCATTCAATGGCGGATTTTCGCGAGCATGTGTGCAATTCAGTTGTTTTACCTCGAATTTCTATACTGGAAAAAAGTTAAGAATTTTCCCGCTATTATGGCTTTGGCTTTCATGCCAATCTGCAATTAAATTCATCTGATATATATAATTTCCAAATCTGCTGAAGATCCTAAAGCCTTTGACAATTTAAATTCCAAAAAGAATATACTTGCATGTTATCCTTTCTCTAAAATCAATACTCTCGGTTATTCCGATGTCCATTACCACCTTTGGATTTCTCCACGTTCTCAAGATGTAGATGATGATCTCACAGTCTATTTTCGTATCTACAATCACCTTCAGATGATAGTGCAGCTCCTAGACAGTATCCCTGATCGTCTTGGAGATGAACCTTACATATTAGGGCTATTTTTTTTTATAACTTTCAATCCTTCTCCTTATAACCTAACCTAACTTAACCAAACCTAACTTTACCTAACCTAATCTAACTGTAACCTCTTCTAATTCTTCAAGTCTTGGGAGATTATTAGTATTATGGGTCTTAGGTAAGCCATTTAAAATATCTGATTTATAAAACTAGTATAGCAATATAAGAGAACCGAGGATATTATTGATTTTATCCTCAATTTTGATAATATATTTGATAATAATAATAATATTTATTCTTTGAGTTTTTGATATTTGAAAACAGCAACATTAAAAAGTTTAATTTTATATTTAGAGGTGAACCGGAAAGGAAATTTTCAGTTTCGACAGGAACCGGAATTTTATTTGAACTTTCCTTTAACTATAAAAGAATGCAAAACAAAAGTTTCTATATAACTTTCAACATAAAAAATCTTTTATATTATATATTATATATATATATATATATATATATATATATATATATACTATATATATATATATATATATATATATATATATATATATATATATATATATATATATATATATTTCAAGCAAAGCAGCTTGTCTCCAAAAGGTAGCCTTGGAGCAACTGATCTTGATCCATCTTGTATTTCAAATTGGGGTAGAGAAAACATGGTCGTTTTCAATGCCTCAAAAACTCAATCGTTCAACAAGGACCATTCACCAGATTGAGCCAGACCCGGGATAGCATGTTTTATTCTTTTCAAAAGACGATCTTTTGCTAATATTTAGCTCCACTGCTATTATTCTTAACGACAAATGACGATTTTCCCGCAACATTTGCCTTACCTCCTCAATGTTGTCGTCTGTTCGAGATGTCTTGGGACGACCTGCCCTTGTGTTGTCTTCGACATTCTCCAGACCATCCAGAAACATTCTATACCACCGGAAAATAATGAAATATGTTTGTTCTTCATCTCCATAAGCTACTCGTACCATTTTTCTATTTTCGATGCACTTTTCCCCGACGTCAAAACAAAACTTTATTGCAACACGTTGTTCCAAACTACTTTCCATGACAAACGATGTCTACACCACTACATTCAGTAATGCACTACGGTAACATCGATCGAGGTACGACCCCGTAACTTCGTATGGAACCCGTTCAAACATATACTTGTTAACTCTCAAACGGAAGCATGTGCGGACTCATTACATGTTTAGACAGGTCCTGTCCAAATATTTATAAACGCACTATATA
>SEYY01024400.1:47500-82500 GCA_009176605.1 Armadillidium nasatum | reverse complement strand
GAGAACCCCATTCATATTGAAGGATCTCGAGTGGATTTCTTAGGGTCCTGGTCACTAAAATTCATCATTTATAGTGGTAATTGCTTCAGGGACAAGAAAGGTTCCTTTGATACTGAAAATCACGTAATAAATATTTCGTTTGAAATAATGATCATTATATTTTGTGAATAAAAATGTCCTTAATTTAAAGTCAGAATAATAGAAGTTCCTTGGCCATGTCCTTTCTACATCTTTATATCTGTCCAATAATGAAATAATGAATTTAAGACATGCAGTTCGAGTTTGGAAAACGATAGCTCAAGTGGATAGCCACAAACTATCACGAAATCAGATATGATAGATAGACACTACTATATAGTTTATATGATTTATCAGTATTGGGAACTCAACGGGATGTTTTGACATTTCCAATGAACAAGTGAATCTCATATTAGACTTAGAGTTGGAAGTGTATATGCTAAATGAAAGATGGGTGTCGTTTTTCTAAAAAAAAAAAAAAAAAAAAAAAAAAAAAAAAAAAAAAAAAAAAAAAAAAAAAAAAAAAAGAGAGAACTGATATGAGCCCTGTGTAAATATTGTGTAGATACATTACAATGTCCAGATACTTTCTGTAGTATCAATTACTTACAAAAGTTGCCAAATCTAAAAAGAAATTCAACGATATATTTTACTCGTTATTGTGACAACTTGCAAAACTTGAATCAAAGTAAAAATATATCGAGTAATGAAATCAATTAGCAGATTTGACTGCACTAAATTATAACGTAATCACTGTTCTTTAAATTCAAATAAACACTACAGGAAACTAGAGTATAATGATGATAGTGACTTCAATTGATGGTAGTGACGTCATTGAAATCATCCTCCATCGAAAAAAAAGTTGCAAGATTCGCAAGATTTTAATCAAATAGTGAATCCGAGAATGAAAGTTGCCGGAAAGCACTTCTATGTCGCGGATCTTGCAAAGTAACGTTATCCAGTCATTTATAACATTGCATATCATTACTTAATATATATATATATAACTCAGCTTAGATTCACTACTATAGGCCAGGGTCTAAACAATTTGATACATAGAAAAGAAAGTATCGCTTTATGATCTATCTTTTGTGATGCTAAAGGTTGATATTAGACTAACTTAAGAAAAGAACAACAATTTGTAGCACTCACGAAGATTAAAGCCAGCAACTGGGGGAAAATGACCAAGTATATACTCGTACTCCTAGTAATTCAAGCACTTTAGTCTTCAGAAAAAAAATATTATAATTTAAGTGAAAATATGCACACCCCAAAACATAATAAAGAATTTAGGTGTTCTGAGGCGCCTTCAGATTTTCTTCTTTCTACCCCTCTTTAGGGATGCTGTTCGCCCTTAAACCGTTACTATATTCTCATTTCATTAGCCATATTTTATTATTATTTTTTCAAAATATTGTATTACTTCTCAGAAGAAAAAAAAAAAAAAAAAAAAAATTCAATTTCAACGAAGATTTTTCCTTAATTGGAAATTTCAATCTCAAAGAAAGCTACTTCCGCGAAGCCATTAATAGACCAAAAATCTAAGTAGTTCCGTTGAAGAAAAAAGAATGAATTTTTACAATTGTGCTTCCGTCAGTCTCGTTAAATAGGTAAAATCTCTCTCTTTCTCTCTCTCTCTCTCTCTCTCTTTCTCACTCACTCTCATTTCTCTCTCACTCACTCTCTCTCTCTCATTCTCTCTCTCTCACTCTCTCTCTCTCTCTCTCTCTCTCTCTCTCTCTCTCTCTCTCTCTCTCTCTCTCTCTCTCTCTCTCTCTCTCTCTCTCTCTCTCTCTCTCTCTCTCTCTCTCTCTCTTAGACGGAGGAAAAAAATTAGTCTTCGAAGACTCTGTTGGTTTTAATATGAAATTAAAAGAGAATATTTTTTTCCTTAATTAAATTAAGATCATTTCGGTTTTTTTCCTTCAAATTTTAAAAAAACGAAATCGTTTATGCAACATTCGTTTTTATTTTTTAACCTCATTATATAAATCTTTATTTTATGGTTTTATCTTTGTTTTTATTTTTTATTTTTTATTTTTATTTTTTAAATTCTATTTTATATCAAGTCCGTTGAACGTATACAAATAATCGATAATCGACCGATTAATCGGAGAAAATTGTAGGCTAAAAGCTTGTCCCAGAGAATGTTACATCGAAATTTTCATCACAAAAAAAAGACATTCTACTTATCAGAAAGTAGCTCTACTAACTTATTGTTTTTAAATTAGAAAATAAAAGACGCTTTACTTATAAGTTAGTAGCTTCACAAATTATATTTCTGATTAGAAAAGAAAAGATATATTATTTATAAGAAAGTAACTTCACCAATTTATTGCTCTGATAATTGTTGCGACATTATGCTCACTCTTCCGTTGGGACACTTTTAAGCATATATATATATATATATATATATATATATATATATATATATATATATATATATATATATATATATATATATATATATATATATATATATATATATATATATGGGTGTGTGTGTGTATGTGTGTGTGTGTCTGCGCGCGTGTGTGTGTATGTCTTACCTGAAAATTCTTTGGAATCATTTCCCCAAGCTCCAATGGAATGGGGCAACGACCTGTGCAAAGGTCCTTCTAAAGACAAGTAACTCGAGTTACTCTCCGAAGACTCATCACTTAAACCAGATTTACTCCTCGTAACTCCGACATTCCAAGTCCATCTGGTTTTCCTTCTAGGAACTTGGAAGGATGTTTGATCAGCAGCGTTCGACGCATCTTCATTTCCTCTGTTACCATCTTCCGAAAATGGTACGAGACCCTCTCTCACGCCTTGCAAACTCTGCGCCCTTTCCATCGCCGCAGCGCTCCTTCTCTTGAAGGTTTCTAAGAAACTGTCGATCTGGCATTCGATTTGAGAATGAGGGTAGGAGAATGAGATCGTACGCTGCCTTCGTCGACTCATTGTGAATTCTTTTTGATCGGGCATTAGACATCCAGCTTGGTAAGTTTCTCTTTATGGAAAGATTAATCTCGTCTTTAATTAATTATCCATGGTTTATCATTCTGAAAAGGATATATATATATATATATATATATATATATATATATATATATATATATATATATATATATATATATATATATATATATATATATATATATATATATATATATATATATAATGCTGGAACTAATCTACCGGATAAAATTAATGCATCATTTGCATTTATGGTAAAATAACACTACAACATGGTTGTATTGAGTGTAACGTTCTGTTGATACATTTTGTCGAAAATGACTTAACTACCGAAGGTGTGTCTTGCATACGTTAGGAATAGAACCTTTTGAAGAATGTTGCGCTGAGCAAAATAATTTCCTGGACGTCCGTCTGGTAAATGTAAGGCGATCTGAGGTTCATCAGTGAAGAGTTCATAGCTTCATCTCGCCATTGTCCAATTTTCAAATGCCTGTGAAAATTGCAATCGCAGTCAGGCAATCTTATGTACCCTGGTGAAAAGAGGACCGGTGGCAGTATTCTTCAGACTGTACGTTCGGAAATGGGCATATGTCTGACTTTGTGGAGTAAGTTTAGAAGCTGAACGCTCTTTTGAACCGATCCCGCAGAACTGCCAGATGGAGAAATTTGTCATCTTTCATCGAAGTGAATCCTCTCTACCGACTTTGACCTCGTCTTCTATGGTCCCTGACAGTCACTCTGAAGAGGTGGAGAATGGAGAAGGATCCGAAGCATCTGTTGATTGACTGACCCATAATCGCTAAGCTATTTAACTTTGGAAGAGATTTGTTTCCATTAATGTGATCCATCCTGATCGCAAGTTCTTCTTCTCTTGCTATGTGTCTGTCCATACTTCAGGTACTCTAGTCCAAATGAAGTTGCTGACAGTGCAGTTTTCACACACTCACGTGACTTCGGAATCATTTGGAATTTCAATGTGCACTCGGGATAGAGAATGGTCTGTACTACAGTTTGGGTGGTACACATTCGAACTGAGCATGAGATGTACTGCATATTGGTTGTTTTATTGTTTAAATCAACCTGTGTTGTTTCCGTTTTGATCACTATCATCGCAATACAACCAAATCCTTAATGGCATAGTTGATCACCTAATATTATTAAATTCCATTTGATGCATCAATTTTGTCCGTGAAATTTTTATTTTGTATTTTTTTATTTTTTCAATACTTTTTATACATATTTGTGGTGTATATAAAGAATGAAAAAAAGTTTATAAGATAATTACATGTAATATATACAATAAAAGAAAAATAAGATTACTATATTAGCGAAATTATTTTAAAATATATTTTCTGAATAAGTGCAAAGTTTAACCTGTACTTGTGTTTTCATGTGTCATAAAGACACTACAAACTTTAAAAATTCAGGTTACTTAAATATTTAAATCTTCCTCGTTAGTTCTTTCCATTTTTCCTTTGAAAATATAGAAAGAATTATTGCATGCTGTGGGAAAAAATTAAATTATAGTTAATTTAAATCAACTCACTGGTAAGGATTTTACGTGAGGTGCCAGTTTCTATTTTTAAAACAATAGAAGGAAAAAGCTTTTGTTCTATAGTAAAAAATTAATTAAAAGTTATGATTAGTTAAACATTTCTTTCCCCTCAATAAAGAATTCTTTTTATACATATAAGCGTGCTTAACACTTTAAAATTATTAAACGTAACAAAAAGATTGTTGGAATCACATTAACGAGTAACGCATGCAATATTCATGTTGCATTCGTGTTGGAGGGAAACGACGTATAGTAATTTCAACTTCAGACTATATTTAATTCAACAAAATATATTATATATATATATATATATATATATATATATATATATATATATATATATATATATATATATATATATATATATATATATATATATATATATATATATATATACAGAGGTGGCAGTATACGCGTTACATGTAACGGCGTTACATGTAACGGCGTTACAATGAGCGAGTAACGGTAACGCTTCAAAGGGTTTTAAAATGTAACGGTGTAACGGTAACGCTACCCCATTTTTACAAATTATAACGGGTTTTTCCGTTACTCGTTACTCGTTACATCCTACACACGAAACTCCACTGTGTTGACATTTTTGTTTATTTTTATGGAAACGAATTTTAATTTTTCAAGATATATATATATATATATATATATATATATATATATATATATATATATATATATATATATATATATATATATATATATATATATATATATATATATATATATATATATATATATATATATATATATATAATATATATAATAATCTTGATATCTCCTAACTTCGATGTTCTGTGGCTTCAATAATCTTGTGCTTCTGCTACTGTTCTCCTAATAGAACAGATTTTTCTACCTTTTTTGAGTACCTAAATACTTCTCACGAGACTGTTACATCTTCGCATCCAAATACTGAGGTCCACTATTTAGGTGATTTCAACGTACACAACACTGAATGGCTAGGTTCCTCTCATACCGATTCAGGGGAGAGGAGGCCGAATCATTCAGCATTCTCAACGATCTGGAGCAACTGATTAAAGAACCAACACACATTCCAGATCGCCCAACCAATTCTTGAACACTTCTTGTTTATTTCACTACTAGTCCTTCTCTCTATAAAATGCTATCTTCGCACCTATTGGTAACTCCGGCCACAATCTAATTTGTCTTAATTTTCATGCTTTCTCTCCAACTGCTCCACCCTGCCCTAAGCGTATCTTCTGGCACTTTGATCGGGCTGACTGGGGGGCTTTGCGTTGCTTCTACGCTAACTATTCCTGGAGTGACTGCTTTGTCTCTGGAGACGCTTCGGTCTCTGCCGATAAGGTGGGGGCCGTAATCGTTGATGGGATGAGCAGGTTCATTCCTTCTTCAACAAATCCTTCTTCCTCAAATCCATGGTTCGACCGCCTTTTCTCGTGCCATTCAGGCTAGAGACATTGCGTATCGACAGTGGAAAAAATCTCCTTCTCCTATCACTCTAGCTAATTTTCATTCAGATCGGAATCGTTGCAGGGATATTCTTCGACGAGCAAAGCAGACTTTCACCAAACGAAGGTGTGCTGAGCTCCTAAATTCTCCTACTGAAAAATCTTTTTGGCCTCTTGCCAAAACCATCTCCAACAATTTCTGTAAATCTTCCTTTCCTCCTCTTATTCGCTCTGATGGTTCTGTTGCTAACACTCCAACTGAAAAGGCTAATCTGTTCGTCCTCCATTCTCCTCTAATTCTACCCTGGACGACTCCGGCAATCCTCCTTCTACTTCTCCTCTCAGAGGTCCATGCCTTTGCCTGTGATTTCATTTGACCAGGTGCATGGCTTCTGAGTCTATGAACGTTAGGAAGGCAAGCGGCCCGGATGGCATTCCTCCCTGAGTTTTAAGGGAGTGTGCCTCTGAGCTGGCTCCGTCCCTCGTTCAACTTTTCTCTCTATGCCTCAATACTAGTACTTTCCCTCAGTGTTGGAAGCGCGCAATAGTCCAACCTATTCCGAAGAAAGGTAGCCGCTCTGATCCTTCCAACTATCGCCCTATAGCTCTCACTTGTATTCTGTCTAAGATCTTTGAAAACCCTTCTAACTCTCACTTCTTAGATCATCTGGAATCTCATTCCCTCTTCTGATCATCAATGGCTTTCGTCGTTCTACTGGTGATATACTTTCCTATCTCACAGATCTATGGTCTTCTGCCCTTAGGGACCATGGGGAGACTTGCGTGGTGGCGCTTGACATATCTAAACGTTTGACCGGGTATGGCATGCGTCACTGCTTTCCAAGCTCCCCTCCTTTGGGTTTCCTCTTTCTCTTTGCTTACTTATGTCTAGTTTTCTTTCTAATCGTTCCATTTCGGCTGTTGTTGATGGAGCTCTTCTTCCTTTCTGTCAATAGTGGTGTTCCTCAGAGTTTTCTGTCTGTCTCCTACTCTATCTTACTTTTCATTAATGATCTTCTCAGCTGTTCTATAACCCTATCCATTCATATGCCGATGACTCAACCCTCCATTCTTCTACTCATTTCAAATCTGCTCCTTCCTTTGCATCTAGAGTTGCTTCTCGTCTACATCTTTCCGATTCCATTCTTGCAGATCTGGATAGAATTTCCCAGTGGGGTTGTCTCAACCTTGTGAAATTCAACTCTTTAAAAAAACTCAACTTCTAGAAATCCTCTCTCAAAGACACCTCTACTTTTCTATTTCTTTCGATGGTTCTCCTCTCCTGTTGACAATATAAATATCCTTGCCTTCACAAAAAAAAAATGTCTTGGAAACCTCATATCACAATGGTTGCTAGGGCGGCCTCAAAGAAGCTGGGAGTTCTGTTTAGACTGCGAGAATTTTTTTCTTCCTCGCAGTTACTCCAATTATACAAGGGTCTCATCCGTCCTTGTATGGAGTACTGCTCTCATATCTGGGGTGGCTCAGGTTTCACCCGTCTTTTGGATAGGGTTGAGTCAAAGGCTAAGACTTATAAACTGTCCGCTCTTTCTAATTCTCTTTTCTTTATCTTGCGAAATGTGGTTCTTGTCACTTTCTATAGGTACAGTGGCAATGCTGAGGGAACTATCACCCTACCCCACCTTATGGCGTCCGCAGACAAGGGGTGCTGTTTGCACCAATTTTGCGGACAAGGAAATCCAGTCTTGTCCGCTGTGGTGCTCTTTCTTTCCTGCCACCTTTGTTTTGTGGAACTCCTTCCATCTCTGAATTTCCCACCGCATTTAATCTCAATTTTTAAAGCCCGCGTCTGCGCCCACCTGAATTTGCGTTAGGTGGTACGTAGTTTTTTTTCTTTTAACACTTGAATAGGGTTTGCCCGTGATGGTGGTGATGTGTAAAATATATATATATATATATATATATATATATATATATTATATATATATATATATATATATATATATATATATATATATATATATATATATATATATATATATATTATATTTTTTTTTTTTTTTTTTTTTTTTTTTTTTTTTTTTTTTTTTTTTTTTTTTTTTTTTTTTTTTTTTATTTATGCTCAATATGGTTATGAAAATTATTATCATTTATTATTAAGTGATTAACTGTTTAAATAGATCTATTATTTATTATTATTATTTTATTTTTATTAATTATTATTATTATACTTTTTTTTTTTTATTATTATTATTTAATTATAATATCTACTCTTAATACTTTGCATACCGTCCAATAAAATTAAACAATGTTGAAAGAAGATCGGCTAACTAGGGTTCAAAGTGAAGCACAATTCAGATAATCTTTCGTTTATTAAAAAAAAAAAAAAAAAAAAAAAAAAAAAAAAAAAAAAAAAAAAAAAAAAAAAAAAAAAAAAAAAAAAAAAAAAAAAAAAAAAAAAAAAAAAAAAAAAAAAAAAAAAAAAAAAAAAAAACTATATTTTTTTTTTCAATGATAGTAATATAAATTGTACTTTTTGAATAAAGTTTAAAAACTGTTAGTTAATCCAATGATTTAATCGTCAGCAGTAAATATGTATACATATGTTCATGTACGAAAACTGTAAACTAATAATTAAGCCCGAAACTGACCAAAAGTAACGCGTTACATGTAACGGCGTTACAGTAACGAGTAACGGTAACGCTCCAAAGGATTTTAAAATGTAACGATGTAACGGTAACGCTACACCTTTTCTCTCAGTAACGATACCGGTAACGCTACCCATTTTCATGTAACGATGCCCACCTCTGTATATATATATATATATATATATATATATATATATATATATATATATATATATATATATATATATAATATATATATATATATATATATATATACACACACACACTCCTGGAGTATATTTTATACATAAATGTATGATTAAAAAAGCCAAGAACTTGAAACCTGTTTTGCATTTGTTTTTGAAGTACAGCGTTCTATAAATAGAAAGTATTTTGGATTTAGTGAAACGATTATACGATTTGTTCACGAAGAGATGCGGCTCAGATTGAACTTCTTCAAACAAGAGTGATCAGCACATTGCACAAACATGGCTTTTATACATACCACCTACATCTTGTACAGTTTAATCAACAAATAAAGTAGACTACCGTATGGCAAATAACGCATAAAAATTTACTATTTGTCAACTAATCACTTGTCAGTTGTGAATTATTTTGTCTAACAACCTTGATAAAAGTGAAAAACAATGCCACAGATCCATTCGAATCTGGAACATGCGAATATGATGTTGTTTACGGTTTTTGCAGTGGAATGCTTAAGCTGCAGTTGAAGAGCATCGTCAACGGTTTCAGCATTTAGAATCTCAGATAAAAAACTAACTTATCAGAACTTTCCAAAAATTGTGAGACTAGTAGACTTCCCAGTGGGCACACCACAACTGAACGTGCCCAAAGACAAGATGTAAGTAAAGTAAAAGGTATTTTGGATTTAGTGGAGCAAAGGCCAATGACTAACTCACGAAGAATTGCCGCTCAACTTGAAATTCCTCAAACAAGAGTGATCCGCACATCTCACGAACAGGGCTTATATCCATAAAACCTACACAGTGTACAGCACCTACAGCCAGGAGACTATGATAGACGCATGCAATTTTGTCGATGGATAATCGCAAATCGTCATTTGGTTCGATACATACTTTTTACTGAAGAAACAATATTCAATCGTAACGTCGTTGAAAATACCTACAACTCTCATTGATGGTCTAACAATTTAGTTAGTTTTTAGTTAATTTTAGTTACCGTTTTGTGAGGGAGTTTCGATTGTCGTTAAATTGGTCCATTCATTATTGAAAATTGATTAACAGGAGAACGTTATTTGAAATTATTTCAAAATGAGTTAAAATATCTGTTAGAAGATTTTCCTTAAAACATAAGAAATGCTATGTACTAAGGGAAGGAAAGAACTCCTTCACATTTTCCTCGCAAGGTCACACAATATTTAAATGAATTCTCTCAGAACGATGGATTGGTCGAAGTGAACCTATTAGATGGTCGTCAAGAACTCCATGCATCATAATATTGGATTTTTGTTTATGGGGCTGACTGAAAAGTGAAGAATGCAATAAAATAGTACCCAATCGAGGTGCACTAATTCATCGTATTTTGAATGCTGCAACTCACATAAAAGAAAAACGAGAAGAAACAATGAGAGCAACAAAGGCTATTTACAGACAAGCCAGAAAATGTACAGAGGTTCGATGGTGGTGCCTTTGAAAAGTTATTGTAAAATAAATGTACTTTTCAAATAAACTTGTGTTAGCCTGTTTGGCCACACTTAAACCTTTGGGACGCTGTAATTCGACAGCAACTGAGAAACGGATTACAACTTTTGGGTTTTTTAGTCATACATTTATGAGTAGAATACACTCCCGGAGTTTGATGCGTTCCTCCCGACTCACCCTAATATCGTATATATATATATATATATATATATATATATATATATATATATATATATATATATATATATATATATATATATATATATATATATATATATATATATATATATATATATATATATATATATATATATATATTAAAATGTTTTCCAAAATTTTCAAAGGTAAAAATATTACTTGAAAATATAATATAATATATATATATATATATATATATATATATATATATATATATATATATATATATATATATATATATATATATATATATATATATATATATATATATATATATATATATATATTTATATTATTTTATTTATATTATATATTATATATATATATATATATATATATATATATATATATCCTCTGGTGGGCAAAGGCCAGAGGCTTATTAATTTCCACCAGATTTGGGGCAACAACGGAACCTGGTCACTAAATACTGACATGTTCCGATGCACGGCGCTTGAAAGTATGCAAGTCAAAGGAAATTGAGAAAACAAATAAAGGGAGTGTTTTCCAGACTTTACCAGTAGAGTACGTGTAAGATTGAGCATAGCGGTTAAGTCTGAGGTCAGAGAGTTGGACAGAGAAAGGATGAGACTGTGTAGAAAGGCGTGTCGCACGAGTATTTCTCAATGAAGAAGGTATACGACGGGAAAGTTCAGAAGAGCAGTGTTCCTTATAATAGCAATAGTATAGAGAGTGATGCAACAATTCGACGGGCAGAAAGAGATTGGAGAGAGTTAAAAAGAGCAGAGTTAATAATACGAAAAGAACTTTAGACTCCACATTTTTCAAGGAGAGCTGTTTTTGTGGAACCATCTCAGATGTGTGGTACATACACTAAATGAGGGTGAGTGACGTCCCAGTAAACCTGGCATATCAGTTGGGGTGGAGTAAAGGAGTTCTGAAAGGGTATCAGAAAATTCCACCTCTTAGAAGCTTGTTTAGAAAGAGAAATAATGTGATCTTTCCAAGAAAGATCACTTGGGAAAGAAACACAGAGAATATTAAGTACAAATGAAGGTTTGAGTTTTGTGTTTTCGAAAAAGTGTCATAGTTGTGTGGAAGGTTGTCTTGAAGTAGAGAGATGGATAAACTGAGTTTTTGAGGCATTGAAAACAGCCATGTTTTCTCTGCGCCAATTTGAAATACGAGAAAGATCAAAGGTTAGTTGCTCCGTGGTCACCATCCTAGAGTTAATTAGCTGATGTTGTAAGGGGTGTCTTTCAAACTGAAAGAAGGGTGGAATCAGCAGCATAGGAATAGATAGGTGATGAAGTAATAGAGAGAAGAACATTATTGAAAAGTAGGAAAAAAGTTGGGGATAAGAGAGGTAACCTATATATATATATATATATATATATATATATATATATATATATATATATATATATATATATATATATATATATATATATATATATATATATATATATATATATATATATTATATATATATTAATTATAATTAAAAATTAAAAGTAAAAAAATTTTGTAAATAGTTTTTGTTTTTATTTTTATTTTTATTTTTATTTTTTTGCAGGTCAACAAGTTTCTCAGAGATATTTATGTTGCATTTTGAAATAATGTTTTCAAAACTTTTTTCACTGGCTTATTATTTTCAAAGGATGAATTGTGTAAATGGACACTGTTTTTGTTGTTTAAAATTAATAATATTTGCTCTTCATTCCCTAATAAGTTAATTTTTTATAGAACGCATACTCATTAGAAGAGATAAGATTCTAATAACCTAAAACAGTGGATAGTAGTACGAGTTAAAGTATAGTTATATGTAATATAAGTTAAAATACATTGTTCATCAATAATATTATAATAGATTTTCTTTATAACATAATAATCTGAGGGAGAAATTTAAAGTAATATCTATCATAGGTAACTTTCTAATGTAAAATTATGAGGGAGAAGATTTATCGTTAAGTTCTGACCTAACCTAACCTAACCTAACCTAGGTTTAAAGTATAACATCTTTCAATAATGTGTTTTCGCACCCAGATAACTATATCTATCATAATCTAAAAAATAAGATATACTGTTTTATTAAGATATAGTAACCGCCAATAAAGCAATGCCATCCAATGATAACTTTCTAACTAATAGGAGAGAAAAGTTACACCATATGATAAAGTATAATATACCCCAATAAAGTAATGCCATTCACAAATAACTTTTTAATATATATTCCGAAAGATAATATGCAACGTTATATTAAATCAGCGTCTCCCAACCGGGTTTCATATGAACCCCCAGGGGACCTACAGAAGCTTTAAGGAGGGGGGGGGGGTCCACAATTAGCTTTAACTAACCTGTGAATAAATATTTAATTTAGGATTATTGCATATGAGTATAGGGGGTTCACAGACGTAAAGTTATTAATCAGTGGATCCACATACGTAAAATTAGGGCTCAGTGGGTCCACATACGTAAAGTTATTAATCAGTGGGTCCACATACGTAAAGTTAGGACTCAGGGGGTCTACAAGCAAAAAATGGTTGTGAGCTCCTGTATTAAAGTTTGGTATTACCTAATAAAGTAGTGCCACCACCACATAACTTTCCAATATAATAGTCTGAGAGAGAAGATACTACAGTATGATAAAATATAAAATACCCCAATAAAGGAATGCCATCACCAGATAGCTTTATAATATAGCAATCAGAGAGAAAAGAATCCAAAGTTATTAGTGCTTTTAAAGTATAGTCACTCCCATTAAAGTAATGCCTCTCCAAGATAACTTTCCAATATAGCAATCTGAGAGAGAAGATCCAAAGCTATTAGTGGTTTTAAAGTATAATCACTCCCATTAAAGTAATGCCTCTCCCAGATAACTGTCCAATATAACAATGTGAGAGAGAAGATCCAAAGTTATTAGTGGTTTTAAAGTATAGTCACTCCCATTAAAGTAATGCCTCTCACAAATAACTTTCCAATATAACAATCAGAAAGAAAAGAATCCAGAGTTATTAGTGATTTTAAAGTATAGTCGCACCTATTAAAGTAATGTCACCCCCAAATAACTTTCTTATATAACAATCAGAGAGAAAAGAATCCAAAGTTGTTAGTGGTTTTAAAGTATAGTCACTACCCATTAAAGTAATGTCACTCCCAGATAGCTTATCTAATATAACAACAATCAGAGAGAAAAGAATCTAAAGAAATTAGTGATTTTAAAGTATAATATCCTCCAATATAGTAATGCCACTCCCAGATAGCTTTCTAATATAACAATCAGAGAGAGAGAAGATCCAATGTTATTAGTGGTATTAAAGTATAGTCACTACCATAAAAGTAATGCCTCTCCCAGATAACTTTCCAACTTAACAATCAGAAAGAAAAGAATCCAAAGTTATTAGTGGTTTCAAAGTAAAGTATCCTCCAATATAGTAATGCCACTCACAGATAGCTTTCTAATATAACAATCAGAGAGAGAAGATAAAATGTTATTAGTGGTTTTAAAGTATAGTCACTCCCATTAAAGTAATGCCTCTCCCAGATGACTTTCCAACATAACAATCAGAAAGAAAAGAATCCAAAGTTATTAGTAGCTTTAAAGTAGTTTTAAAGTAGTTATTAGTAGTTTTAAAGTATAGTATCCTCCAATAAAGTAATGACATCACTTGATAACTTTCCAATCTGAAAGAGAAGATCCAATGTTACGCTAAAATATCCGCGAATAAAGTATATAAAGCAAGATCCTTTCATTGTAATGACATTTAAATTAAGCTTGTATAAGTAATAAAATATTAAATTAATTAATTTATTGGCAGTATACATTATATTAAGAAATCTCATGATCTTGAATCTTGGTTTATTAATTCAATTTTCTTCAAAATAAATATCGAAATAGAATTATTAAAATTCTTTCCTTATTCGAAATAGAATTATTAAAATTCTGTTACAAGGAAAATTCCTTTGTGAAGATATTTTGAATTATATTGAATCTTTAGAGGCGAAGATTAAGGTGACCATATTTTTCTGACCAAAAATCGGGACTCTTCTGAACATTGCCCCCCCCCCCCACTTAAAATACCTTGCTCGTAAGTGTTTTAAGGGATGTATAAAGAATATATTTTTAATATAAATAGGAAATACGATTGTTGCTTTCAAAAACAAGTCATGATGGTTTATTAGTTAAGGACATTCTATATAAAAAAATAAATTTTTGCTATCTAATTTAAACAAAAGTTGGATAAAATACTATTATCCGTCCCGATTTATCCTCTAAAAAATTCGGGACACGGCTTAAAAAATAGGAACTGTCCCGATAAAATCGGGACGGATGGTCGCCTTAACGAAGATCCATACGGTAATTTGTATTAAAATTTTCATTAAGTTCTTAATAACGGGTTTTGCCTTTCTTTTTAAACTTCAGCTTTCTGTATTGTGACGTAGGAATGATTTATCTGCTGTCAACAGGTAGTTAGGAAGAATCTAGCAACCCTGAGTAGTTAGGAAGAATCTAGCAACCCTGAGTGAGAAATATTTTTTCAAGGGGAAATTTTTAAGCCTAATCTATAATCTGGACTAATCTTGGTGTTTTTTTTTTCATATATTTGGATTGTTTGACTGCAATATACACCTGCATTTACCTTTTTATAAAGTATCTAGTGCCATGTAGAGTAAATAAGACATTAGTGCGCATGAATACCTTGTGATCGACGTGAATGTCATGATATATATATATATATATATATATATATATATATATATATATATATATATATATATATATATATATATATATAATATATATATATATATATATATATATATATATATATATATATATATATATATATATATATATATATATATATGAGTGTTTTAAGGTTGTGGGTGTTGTGGATGCGTCTGTGCATGCGAACATATGTGTGTATTTATATATTATACTAGAAACAGTTTTATTAGTAGTAAGAACCTTACAATTACTTTAAAACTATAATTTAATTTTAAAAAATAAAGTATTAAAAATACCTACCTGTTGGTGAAGTAAAATTTGAGCGTATTTGTTTGCCTATAATCAACACATATCCGGAAGTAATTTAGAACTCATTTTTCAATGGGAATTAAAACACTAAAATGAAATAACAACAAGAAAGACACTAACTTGTAAAGTGTTTCTCAGAACAACGCCCACTTTATATTTAAAAAATAATAAAATAAAATAAAATAATTCTTTATTAATTCTAAAGCACTTTTAAAATCAACAAGAATTAAAAATTGCTATGGGTGCGGTGTAATTATTAACCCTGAATTTAATATATCTTTCACACCAACAAATCCTGCACCCTTTTACTATAGGAACTCCCTTCCTCACCTCCTCCTCCGTCATCGCCAGCTTCAACCGCGAAAGCTACTGAAGGCGGATAGACTTTAGGTAGTGTTAACACTGGAGCCAAATTCTCTTTTTTTCCAGCGAGTTTCTCTTCTAGCTAGACTACAATATTGATCTTCTACAGACAGACGATACTTTCTGGAAACCTCTTTGAATTTTGCTTCTTTAGTGTCATTTTGTAAAGATTTTTTAAAATGTTTCGGTCATTTTCCGAATTCTTCGGTAAAATCCTCTTGTTTAGAAATTTTGACACTTTTTTTTTTTTTGGGGGAAATATAAGATTAAATATTACTTACTAGATTAAACTTTCAAGATTACTTGCTAAATCTCGCAAAATTAGCCATTATATATATATATATATATATATATATATATATATATATATATATATATATATATATATATATATATATATATATATATATATATATATATATATATATATATATATATATATATATATATATATATATATATATATATATATATATATATATATATATATATTAACCGAAAATTCGCGGTAAATTTTATGTAAAAATATCAAATCTGCTGAGTGAGGATTCTAAACCTGACCTCTAAGTTGGTAAGTTAAAAAGTTACCTACGTACCACGACAGTTCAAAAGGAAATCACAATGAGAAAGCTGATGTCAGAGGATTCACTCAGACTAACTCAAAGGATCCCTCCGACTACACTCGAGCACAAAGGCAACATATCAACTACCATCCACTTTTAAAACACAAACATTATATACATATGGATATGAAATCTCATATTCTCTGTAAATTTTATATTAAAATGTCATATATATATATATACATACATACATATATACATACATACATATATATATATATATATATATATATATATATATATATATATATATATATATATTATATATATATATATATATATATATATATATATATATATAAGTAGTATATGTAGCGCTTTCGACAGATGCCAGATTTAGCTACTTTTCGAAAAAATCTGGCAACCTGTCCCTAACGGTCTTTTCTGCATTTGCGTGCAATCCTGCATTCTCAGGGACCTTCCAGACCTTTTCTTTGTCGGTTCACGGACCCGCGGACCCATGGACCCCTGGACCCCAAGATTCGAGTCAAATTTCAGCCGGTCTGAACCGCAAAGAAAATGGTCAGGAAAGAGAGTGAGGTGAACGCAGCGATTTTGCAAACTCAAGCAACTTCCTGATACCATTTTTGGAGGGTTCACGGGGCTCCCGCGGGGGCCCCTTCCCCAGACTTGAGGCCAATTTCAATGGGACGAACCCTCCAAAATGGTGTCAGGAAAGAGCGTGAGGTAAATTTGAGCGGAGTGATTTGCCTTGCAAATCAAAATCCCGTTTGGCTTAGGTTGCCAGATTTTTTCGAAAAGTAGCTAAATCTGGCATCTGTCGAAAGCGCTACATATACTAGCGCTTTCGACAGATGCCAGATTTAGCTACTTTTCGAAAAAATCTGGCAACCTGTCCCTAACGGTCTTTTCTGCATTTGCGTGCAATCCTGCATTCTCAGGGACCTTCCAGACCTTTTCTTTATCGGTTCACGGACCCGCACGGACCCATGGACCCTTGGACCCCAAGATTCGAGTCAAATTTCAGCCGGTCTGAACCGCAAAGAAAATGGTCTGGAAAGAGAGTGAGGTGAACGCAGCGATTTTGCAAACTCAAGCAACTTCCTGATACCATTTTTGGAGGGTTCACGGGGCTCCCTCGGGGGCCCCTTCCCCAGACTTGAGGCCAATTTCAATGGGATGAACCCTCCAAATGGTGTCAGGAAAGAGCGTGAGGTAAATTTGAGCGGAGTGATTTGCCTTGCAAATCAAAATCCCGTTTGGCTTAGGTTGCCAGATTTTTTCGAAAAGTAGCTAAATCTGGCATCTGTCGAAAGCGCTACATATACTACCTGTCCCTAACGGTCTTTTCTGCATTTGCGTGCAATCCTGCATTCTCAGGGACCTTCCAGACCTTTTCTTTATCGGTTCACGGACCCGCACGGACCCATGGACCCTTGGACCCCAAGATTCGAGTCAAATTTCAGCCGGTCTGAACCGCAAAGAAAATGGTCAGGAAAGAGAGTGAGGTGAACGCAGCGATTTTGCAAACTCAAGCAACTTCCTGATACCATTTTTGGAGGGTTCACGGGGCTCCCTCGGGGGCCCCTTCCCCAGACTTGAGGCCAATTTCAATGGGACGAACCCTCCAAATGGTGTCAGGAAAGAGCGTGAGGTAAATTTGAGCGGAGTGATTTGCCTTGCAAATCAAAATCCCGTTTGGCTTAGGTTGCCAGATTTTTCCAAAAGTAGCTAAATCTGGCATCTGTCGAAAGCGCTACATATACTACTATATATATATATATTATATATATATATATATATATATATATATATATATATATATATATATATATATATATATATATATATATATATATATATATATATATATATATATATATATATATATATATATATATATATATATATATATATATATATATATATATATATATATATATATATATATATATATATATATATATATATATATATATATATATATATATATATATATATATATATATATATATATATATATATATAGATATATATATATATATATATATATATATATATATATATATATATATATATATATATATATATATATATATATATATATATATATATATATATATATATATATATATATATACTATATATATATATATATATATATATATATATATATATATATATATATATATATATATATATATATATATATATATATATATATATATATATATATATATATATATATATATATATATATATATTCGTCATACAAAAGGACAACTAACATCCTTTACTTGTTCAAATCCAGATAAAGGAGATAGGTCTAGCAAACATGCAAACAGGTGAGGTAAAATGTTTGTAGTAGTTCAAGAAGTATTTCAGATGCGACACTACTACGAGCCCATCCTGGGAGAGGATGAAGATGTTATATATATATATATATATATATATATATATATATATATATATATATATATATATATATATATATATATATATATATATATATATATATATATATATATATATATATATATATATATATATATATATATATATATATATATATATATATATATATATATATATATATTTATGAATATCTGGTGGTAAACTGCGATGGCTTTCCTGGTTTCCACAAATGTGAAAAAACATCTTTTGTTCAGATTAATAGGCGACATAACGCAATATAAAGAGTTTGAAAGCATGCAAGTCAAGGTAAAAGGGGAAAAAGAGAAAGGTAAAGGGGAAAATTGTTGAAGAGAGAGTGCTTCAGATTTAACTTTTTTGCAACGTTCTCTTATCCTATTTTTAATTTCATCTTTCTTGTAAGTTCCATCCCTTCTGTTAGATCAAATCTCTTGTTTCTTAACAGAAACTCTGGTGTCTCTGAGTGCTCCAGTATAAAACCCCTACTATGTTCTCTCTTACAGTGTCCATCCTCAATTTTCAGTCTAAGTGAGTTTTTTTTTTTATTTGGCATCAAAAATATTCGTTCTCGTGCTTCGTTTCTGATTTAGTGTCTTCCAAATTTTTCTACTTTATGGATAAGACCCTACTGCAAATGTACGATTGTCATCATTTGTTCTGTTTATTTAAGTCTCTAATTCTACTGACTATTATATATTCTTTGACCAACTAAATTCCAAATTATAATATATTCTCCCGTCTTCTTTCCCTCAAATCATTTTGGGTGATCTGTATATTCACATTCGTCAGTTGCTTTCCATTAGTTCTCAAGATTCAGCAGGTGAACTTGCCTTTTAATTCTATGTTCAAGATTCCTTTGAGTAGATACTGCAAAGTCCTTACTCGATTATCTAATCATTTTTGAAGATGATCACAACATACTAGACCTCTCCAATAATTTTTATCTGTCATTTTTATACCGATAAATTATTTTCTCTTCTGGGTTTCTCCGATTATCTTCTTATTTATGTGTCCTATTTTATCTATTCAAGTCTTGCGTAAAAATTTTTCCCCTTCCTCTGGCATTTTTGGTGTTGCCAACTAATCGGCTTGTTGTCATGCTTTTTTGATTTTCCAAGATATGATTACTAATTTGGAGGGTGGGGTTCCTCGGAGGGCTCAGAATGCATAGCCAAGAGGATCCTTTCTGGGGAGTAGGTGTACATTCCACTTTCTTTCCTTTCAACTAAAACTAAAATTCTTGGTTTTACTTTGCTTGTATTGGTTCTTTTCGTCAAAGGAACGATGACTTTATAAATTAACATCTCTGCTGAGATTCTAGATACTCGTGCTCTTTATATTTCATATATTCTTATATCCTAAAAATTCTTTTCATTATAGAAAATGCGGTGAACTTTCTGATTCCTATTTCTCATGCCTTTTCTGGCATTTTGAAACAACTGTAAACTCAAACTTTGGTTCTTCCTCTTTATGATTATATCCTTTTTTTTGTGAAGTCGCTGCTGCTATATTTTTTTAAGGATGTTACGTTCGCTCATCTTAGCTTATTGGTAATAAGGCGTACGATCCTGACAGCATCCCAACTATATTTCTTCAAATTTATTCTTCTCGTTTCGCATTCGGCATTGGTAAACTGTTTCACCTCTGCCAAACCACTTCAAACATTCCTTGCTACTGGAAGCTTGCTCTCATTCAGTCTTTGCCAAAAAAGGGATCCTTATCGATCTCTTTAACCATCATCCTACCAATTTAACTCCTGTTCTTTTCAAGGTTTCAAATCTATCCTTAACTAAAAGATCTGATATTGTTTTAAATCTTATAATCTTATCTCAGATAAGACAATCGTATCTAAAGTTTTCAAATCTATCCTTACAGGAAGATTTAAAATCATGTTATATCTTCCAATCTTATCTCAGATCACCAGAATGCTTTCCGGAGGAACGTTTTACTTGTTATTTTCTATCCAATCTCTCTAACTAAATCCTCTGCCATTCGGAATTTCGGAGTTATATATATATATATATATATATATATATATATATATATATATATATATATATATATATATATATATATATATATATATATATATATATATATATATATATATATATATATATATATATATATATATATATATATATATATATATATATATATATATATATATATATATATATATATATATATATATATATATATATATATATATATATATATATATATATATATATATATATATATATATATATATATATATATATATATATATATATATATATATTTGAATAATTTCTACAGTCGACACCACCCTGCATCATGCGGGATATATATATATATATATATATATATATATATATATATATATATATATATATATATATATATATATATATATATATATATATATATATATATATATATATATATATATATATATATATATATATATATATATATATATATATATATATATATATATATATATATATATATATATATATATATATATATATATATATATATATATATATATATATATATATATATATATATATATATATATATATATATATATATATAATAATATTATAATAAAAAAAAATTAGCAAAAAATAAAAAAATAAAAAATAAAAAAATGAAAACACGAAAGTAAATGAAGCAGTTTAAAAATGTAGGGTAATTATTGCAATTTTCAGTACCACACGATTGGATTTACTAACATCGATATTTCTGGCTTTGGCTTAATTAAAATATTCTTTAATATTTTATTAATATTATGCAGATGCATATCGGTGAATCATTTTATTAATAACTTATACTATATATATATATAAAAAAAAATTAAATAACATTTTAAAATACCTTCTGAAAAGAAAATAACTAACAATTTAGCAAATAAATATAATAAATAAGATAAATTATTTTGATGAAAAAGAATAAATAAATAAATAAAAAAAATTTAAAACATTAAATTAATTATTAAATAGTTACCCTAAAATATTGTTAACAGAAAGAACGTCTCAAAAGGATAACTAAAATAAATTATTTAAAAAAAATTGATTTCAAGAAATAATAATTATATATACTTCTGACTTTAGTTTTTCGAATGTGTCTGAGAAGTTAGAAAAACAGATTTATAGGTATTGCAGATTCTGCAGTTAATTAAATTCAGATTCAGATATTTATCCATTTGCCACATCTATTGATTGAGATTTTCTCATACTGTGAGGTGGGGAGAATGCCAAGTCACTAACAAGTCACAACGATCTAGAACAGTTTATTAGGAAACCTACACATATCCCGGGTAAACTAAAACAAATTTTGAACACTCTTGACTTGTGACTAACAACTACTTGGTTTAAAATAAAAACAGTGTTTTATTTGCTAAAGGTAATTCGGATCACAGTCAATCTAATAGCTTTTAATTGTAATTCTTTCTCTTCGGTAGCTCCATCATGCCCTAAAAGCACTTTCTGCCACTTATGTTTGGCTAGTTTGTGAAGGGGTGTGGCATTGCATACTTGCTTATCTTCAATGTTAAACATCCTTAGAAGGACTGTTGCTTTGATGCTAAGGATTCTTCCTAGTCAGCTGAAAAGGTTTGGAGTTTTAATCACTGCTGGATATGAACAGGTTCATTCTTTATTCAACTAAATTATTTACATGAAAAATTTATAAGTACTGCGGATTCTGCGGTTAATTAAATTCCGGATGCAGATATTTAGGACTTACCAACATTCAGTGACTGAGCTTTTCTCATTCTGATTGAGGTGGAGAGCAGGCCAACTTTATTCACAATACTCAACAATCTGAAACGGTTAAAAAGGGAACCTACACTGTCTACACATATCTCGGATCACCTAAAACGAATTTTGAACACTCTTGACTTGTGACTGAAAATTACTCCTCGTTAATTTGAAAATGAAAATAGTATTATATTTGCTATTAGTAACTCGGATCACAATTAATTTAGTAGCTCTTCATTATAATCTTTCTCTCTTGTACCTCTTCCCTGCCATAAACGCAATTTCTTCCACTTACGTCTGGCTGATCTGTGAGTATGTATAGCAGTTCGTACTGCGTACTTGCGTATCTTTAATGCTAAAGATCCTTGGAAGGACTTCTTCTTTGGCACCACCGATTCTCCCGAGTCTGCTGAAAAGTTAAGGAGTCAATTTCTATTGTTATGAACAGGGTCTTTCCTTACTCAACTAAATCTTCTTTCCTAGCAATAAATGGTTTGATGGCTTATGTTTTCGTGCCATTCATTCTTATCGAGAATTTGAAAATCAACATGCTCTTCATTTTCATTTATCCCGAAAGAACCGAATGGATATTATTCGACGGTTTAATCGTAATTTTACTACAAAGGAAATGCATTGACCTCTTTAGTTCTTCTGTTGATGAAACTTTCTCGTCTATTGGCACTAATATCTCCGCCATCTTCCCTAAAACTGCTTTTCCCTTCTATTTCGCTTTGATGAATCTGTATCTTACATTCTTTCTGAAAAGGTTAACAACCTCTTCAAATTCCACTTTTCCTCTAATTGCACCATTGGACGATTTGAAATCCTTGCTCTTACTACTTCTTCTCTAAGATATCCCATTTCTTTATTTGAAATTACTGTATAATCATATGCGTGTGTTCTAACATCTAAGAATATCAGGAAGGCTGGTGAGCTGTGGCCCGATAATATTTCTTCCTGTCTTCTGAGGAAGTGTTTTTCTGAGCTGACATTTGTTCTCTTTGAATTCAACCCTTTATGATTTAGTACACGTTTCCTTAATGTTATAAGGCCATGCTTATTCTCAATCGACTCTGATAATGGGTAGTTATTCTGACTCTTCTTACGATGACAAGATATATTTTACTAGTATTCTGCTGAAAACCTTTGAAATTATCTTATCTTTCATATCATGGATCATCTTGAATCTCAGTCCTTTCTTCTCTATCAACGTTGTGACTTTTCACTCTTGAAGTCACCAAGTAACATACTTCTTTATCCTACTGCTTTATGATAACTTAAGGACTGTAGAGAGTCTTGTGTGGTGGCAGAACGACGTGTATCGCTGTTCTCTTAGTTTCCTTCTTTACTCTGCTTAATAGCATCAATATCAAATTTTCTGTAGATTTTGTTAAATATCAACATTCACTAATAATCAGCAATACTGATTGGGAAACTTTTCTGTCTCCTTCCAGTGTCCATAACTCTATCACTTCACCTTAATCAGTATAAACATTCGTAGTCCGAATATAAAAAAAAAAAAATTTTTTGTTTTCGAAACTTTCTATCACGATGACTCCTAAAGAGACCACAAAGAGGCTGGGAGTCTATTTCGCCATCTATGTGCAAGTTTTCTTCCTTGCAAATTACTTTAACAGCTTAATAGTCCTACTTTCTCTAGTGTGAAGTACTCTTCTCTCATTTGAAGGCGCTACTGTTCCACCCATCTGTTAGATATGGTTTTGTGTTAGGTTAGTAAACTGTTCCTTACGTTCTAATTTTTCATTATTCTTTATCTTTCAACGTGACGATGAAGCTCTGTCTCTTTTTAAGAGGTATTACAACTGTATGTGTTCAAGGGAATTGTCCACTCTCGTTCTACTATATTGCAACTCAAGGGTTGTCATATTTTTACACGAATTCTGTGCGGAGTTTGGCAACCCAAATTTGCTCGATGGTACCTTCTTCGTCATTTCAGCTACCTCTATGAATAACTTGCTTAAATCTGTTTATTCTTCTGTCGTTAATCTTGCTCTATTTGCGTCTGTGTTGATCTGAAAGATATGCTTTAGCTTTGACCTGAGTGGGTTCTCTTTTCTGTGTATTTCCTCTCCGTTCTTGAAAAGGACCCTGCTAACGGCAACGCTATTGTCAATGGGTTCGAATCGGCGTGAGGAAAAATTTTCTCTCTCTTATATTAAATAATTTATGAATCAACAATAATAATGAAAGCTTTAAAACATTAAATCGAACATTAAAAAAATTACTTACTCATTACATATAACTACCAACAGTAGTGGCGATAATGTCCCGCGAACCCTGCGAAACTGGTGGATCCCGACGAAGACAATTGTGCGAGTATTAAAAGAAATCTTTAGAGAAAAAAAAAAGCAGTTATATATATATATATATATATATATATATATATATATATATATATATATATATATATATATATATATATATATATATATATATATATATATATATATATATATATATATATATATATATATATATATATATATATATATATATATATATATATATATATATATATATATATATATATATATATATATATATATATATATATATATATATATATATATATATATATATATATATATATATATATATATATATATATATATATATATATATATATATATATATATATATATATATATATATATATATATATATATATATATATATATACCGTTCCCTTTCTTTGATCTTCGTTCTCTCCAAAGTTTTCGAATCTATTCTTAACAGGAAGATTTGGAAACATCTCAATTCTTCTAATCTTATCTCTGATCAGCAGTATGGCTTTCGTAAGAAACGCTCTACTGGTGATCTTTCTCTTCTCTCTGACTCTTGGTCCTCCGCTCTTCAGCATTTCGGTGAATCTTTTGCTGTCGCGCTGGACATATCGAAAGCCTTCGATAGAGTCTGGCACAAAGCTTTGATTTCTAAACTTCCCTCTTTCGGTATCTATCCTTCTCTCTGTGATCTTCTCTCTAATTTCCTTTCCGGTCGTTCTATAGCAGCTGTTGTAGACGACCATTGTTTTACCTTTAAATCTATTAATAGTGGTGTTCCTCAGGGTTCTGTCCTATCTCTAACACTTTTTCTGCTTTTCATTAATGAACTTCTCTTTATTACTTCATCTCCTATCCACTCCTATGGTGATGACTCCACTCTTCGTTACTCCTTTCAGTTTGAAAGACGTCACTCCCAACAGCAGTTGATAGACTCTAGAATGGTAGCCTTGGAGCAACTAACCTCTGATCTTTCACGTATTTCAAAACGGAGCAAAGAAAACATGGTTGTTTTCAATGCCTTAAAAACTCAGTCCCTCCATCTCTTCACTGGACACAATCTTCCACACAGCTATGATGTCTTCTTCGAAATCACACAACTCAAACCTTCATCTGCTCTTAATATTCTTGGCGTATCCTTTTTTCGTGATCTTTCTTAGATAGATCACATTGCTTCTCTTTCTAAACAAGCTTCTAAGAGGTTTGGTGTTCTGAGGCGCCTTCAGAATTACTTCACACCACTCCAGTTGCTTGCTCTCTATAGAGGTGTTGTTCGCCCTGTATGGAGTATGCTTCGCACATCTGGGGTGGTTCCACTCATGCAGGTCTTCTTGAGAAGGTGAAGTCTAGGACTTTTCGTCTCATCAACTCTCCTGCTCTTACTAACCCTCTCCAATCTCTTTCTGCCAGTCGAATTGTTGCGTCACTCTCTCTTTACTATAACTATTACAACGGACACTGCTCTTCTGAACTCTCTCGTAGCATACCTCCTCCATTGAGAAGAGATCGTGTGACACGCCTTTCTACACAGTCTCATCTTTTCTCTGTTCAACTCTCAGACTCCAGACTTAACCTCCTATTCTCATTCTTACATATACTCTACTGGTAAAGTCTGGAACACATTTCCTTTATCTGTTTTCCCAACTTCCTTTGACTTGCATACTTTCAAACGCCGTGTATCTGGACATATCGGCCTCCTTCGGTCAAGATAGGATTTTTCCAACTCCGGTGGAATTTGGTAGGCCTTGGGCCTTTGCCTACCGGAGGAGATATAATATATATATATATATATATATATATATATATATATATATATATATATATATATATATATATATATATATATATATATATATATATATATATATATATATAAAAGGGAAATAAAAAACAAATTCAAATAGAAATTTTATTTCAAAACTTACACTGGATGTAAAATATTATCCATATTTTTCGGTATGTAAAATAATTACATTTTCTATCGAGATATAATTATATTATTGTCATTAATATATATATATATATATATATATAATATATATATATATATATATATATATATATATATATATATATATATATATATATATATATATATATATATATTTTTTTAAAAATAAAATATAAATATTTTATTTTAAAAAAATAAAATTTTTTATTATATAATATATATATATATATATATATATATATATATATATATATATATATATATATATATATATATATATATATATATATATATATATATATATATATATATATATATATATATATATATATATATATATATATATATATATATATATATATATATATATATATATATATATATATATATATATATATATATATATATATATATATATATATATATGTACAAGTAATGCTATAAAGAGAAAATATTGTGCGATATGTTATCTAATCCCTAGTCAAAAAATGTGCTTTAATTAAATGTCTACAATGTCCCACGTAGCCATAAGACCTTATGATATATATATATATAATATATATATATATATATATATATATATATATATATATATATATATATATATATATATATATATATATATATATATATATATATATATATATATATATATATATAATTCTAAACTCATTTGTTTACTTGTTTTAAATGGTTCTTCGGAGTTACCAAAACCCGATGGTAGTGTTTGTGATCGTTTTATTGTTATTATTTGATGTTGCTTCACATATGTAGTTATTGTTTGCCGTTGATTTGATAGTTATGTGTTTGCTTCATTCGTTATTTCTGTAGTTAGTATTTGCTGCTTCCTCTTAGCTTTTGTTTCATTACTGCTTCATTTCTATCGTTATGATGAATGCTTCATAGATAGTGATTATTTGCTCTTTGTTCTACGTGTATTATTTTTTTGACTCGTAAATTTTTATTTAATGTTTTCTCAATAGAAATTATCTGTTTGCTTTGTTTAATGTTAATTGATTCTTTTGAAATTTTGTAGATCTAACAGACAAACTATAATGATTATCTGCATTTAGATCATTTAGATCTTTTCTTCCCAATAAGGACAACAAATATTTCCATGGTAGACTGGTTTTCTCGATTCCAATATCCAATGTTATAAAAAGTAGTTTGGCTGTATCCTGGTCTCCTCCACCTCCTCCATACTTTCATTCTCAAAATCCAAGTATAAATCAAAGTACAAAATGTAAATGAACTTGTGTTTATAATTTTGAAGGACTATATAAACTATTTCTAATCTTTCATTAGAATTTAGGTGAAGCGAAATCTTAAAGTTTTCACCCCACCATCATCATTCCTGCAAATAAATAATAAATATCGAGTAGGAATTTTTTTTCCTAGGATCTTTATGAGGGAGAGTAACAGTCTTCAAACATGTCAATCAATCACTCTATCATTAACCTGTTTTTAAACTACCAATTATTTTAACACTTATTTTTCCTTTTGTGTCGGTCTGTTATTCAAAATTTCCACACGCTTTATAACATCACAAATCACGATGGAAGAAAGCAACTTCCAAATTTGATTTCAGTCAGCAAACAATAACTTAGAACTTTAAAATTCAAAGTTCAATTACTTAGAACTTTAAAATTCAAAGTTCAATTACTTAGAACTTTAAAATTCAAAGTTCAATAACTTAGAACTTTAAAATTCCGAGCTCAGCAGATAGAACTTAAAATTCAGAGTTCAATAACTTAGAACTTTAAAATTCAGGACTCAATAACTTAGAACTTTAAAATTCAGAGTTCAATAACTTAGAACTTCAAAATTCAGAACGCAACAAATTAGAACTTTAAAATTCCGAGCTCAACAGGTTAGAATTTTAGGATTCAAAGTTCAATAGCATAGAACTTTAAAATTCCTAGCTTAATAACGAAGAAACTTTAAAATTCAGAGTTTAGTAAATTGAAACTTAAAATATTCAAAACTCAGTAACTTAGAACTTTAAAATTCAGAGTTCAGTAATTTAAAACTTTAAAATTCAAAACTCAGTAACTTAGAACTTTAAAATTCAGATAAATCTTTAAAATTTAAAACTCAGTAACTTAGTAACTTTGAAATTCAGAACTCAGTAATTAAGAATTTTGAAATTCAAAACTCAGTAACTTAGAACTTTAAAATTCAGATCTAAGTAATAAAGAACTTTGAAATTCAGAGATCAGTAACTTAAAACTCTAAAATTCAGTATTCAATAATTTATAACTTTGAAATATAGAACTTAATAACTTTGAAATTTAAAATTCACAGTTTTATTTTTCATTTGAAATTGAAATGAGCAAAATTGTAGAGTATAGATGCATAGATGTTTGTAATTAATATTTCAAAGGAAAACCATTAAATCAGAGTATATACAGGATGCAAAATTAGTTAATTATATATATATATATATATATATATATATATATATATATATATATATATATATATATATATATATATATATATATATATAGTATATATATATATATATATATATATATATATATATATATATATATATATATATATATATATATATATATATATATATATATATATATATATATATATATATATATATATATATATATATATATATATATATATATATATATATATATATATATATATATATATATATAAGTGATGGACCGAATGTCGATTTACAATACAAAAATTGGATATTATTCTATTTTAAATGTTGCAAGAATTGAGTCATAAAAAAAAGTATTAAAAAAATATATAATATACCGAAATGATTACAGGAACCAGGGCGAGGTCTCCCTCTTACAGGAAACCCAGTTTTCTTATTATCTGCTTAATATAAATGAAAATTACTGTATTACAGTGGGCTAGGAGTAATTAGTAATTGAGTTAAATTATTATAAGGTTATATTTTTTATATGTTTTTACCTCGGCAGGTAATTGTTTCTTTTTTCTTCGTCAATAAGAATGACTGCATGGAAAATACGTAGCTTGAAGCTCCTATTGCGGATTACATTAATATGATGTTGTTAATTGTGAAAGATGAGAATTCACCTTCCATCATGGAAAATAAACCACCGGTGGCGATGCTTTTCTCACGCTAGATTGAAACTCCAATACCTGGATCACATTAATATGATGTTGCTAACTGTGAAATGTGAGAATTCACCTTCCATCATGGAAAACAAACCACCGGTGGCAATGCTTTTCTCACTCTAGATTGAAACTTCAATACGTGGATCACATTAATATGATGTTGCTAACTGTGAAATGTGAAAATTCATCTTTCATCATGGAAAACAAACTTCAGTGGTGGATATGCCTTTCTCACTGAGATATTACTATTGTTCATATACTGCAAGGCATTTATTGAAAAGCTGTTCATTTGTGTTTGAAGTAATAATTGAATTCACGAGAGGGAAAAGATGGTTTTTGTTTCATTTTTTCAGAGGGACCTTAACTAGAAAAGGCGTGTGGTGTCCTTTCCGGCAGACAAAATAGTTGCCTTCAGGCCATCATGAGTTCAAAGCAAGCCTATCACTTTCCAAGAGAACTCTGATGCTCTCCTAATAATAAAAATCAGAGCTATTGTTCTGCTCTGATTATAATATGGTAAGATTGTTGCTTCTTGATGACTTTGAAGTACCATTTATCTTCTGAAACATTAATAGATATGTCTCTCTGAATTTCATCCCTAAATATTTTCAAACTTTAACTTTGACTTTCCGCGTAACAATTTTAAAGAAAAAAATTTTTTTGTTTGTTTTGCTCTATATTAATTAACTTTCTCACCAGATCTCCCAAACAAAATTCCTCCTCCTTACATCCTTGTCTTCTCCACCTCCCCCATATTTCCTCTCTACCCTCAACTTCCACCTTGACAATATATCTCCATCTAATTATCGATTTGCCCATAACTCTTCATCCCACTGGTGTCCACTCACAGTACTTTTTGCATACCTTCTATCATTTCAATCTTTTCAAATGATGGTTTCATCGCAGTTGTTCTTTCTCTATGAGCGATAGTATGTTCTCCCCCCCCCCCACACACTCCATATATCATCGTTTCTTATTCTATCTAGTCTCGACACTTCCATAATTGTTCTCAACACCCACATCTCACTCGCCTGTATTTTACTTTTAGCTCTGGTGTTAAGGGTACACGCTTCATGTCCATAAGTTAGTATTGGTCTTAAATTACTTGAAAAAATTACAGTTTTTACCTTCCGAGGGATGTGCCGATCCCTACGTAGAGGAAACAGGGAGGTCAGCGCTCAGTTGAACTTGTCAGTTCTAAGATTTAACTAGAGGGTCATTTCATTCCCCTGTACCGGAACATACTCAGATATATATATATATATATATATATATATATATATATATATATATATATATATATATATATATATATATATATATATATATATATATATATATATATATATATATATATAAAATGGTCTACTTGTTTCAGTTTGAAATGATGAACTAAATGAACTATTGATGAACAAAATATCTAAAACAAACTTTTGGTATACAGGTTTGTGCTGCCTGTAAATCGAACAGTTTGACTGTATAGGACATTATTGTCTTACTTATCACTATAAAACTAGAACTCGAAAACTATCCAAGAGTATTAGGCCCATCACATATATATATATATATATATATATATATATATATATATATATATATATATATATATATATATATATATATATATATATATATATATATATATATATATATATATATATATATATATATATATATATATATATATATATATATATATATATATATATATATATATATATATATATATATATATATATATATATATATATATATATATATATATATATATATATATATATATATATATATATATATATATATATATATATATATATATATATATATATATATATATATATATATATATATATATATATATATATATATATATATATATATATATATATATATATATATATATATATATATATATATATATATATATATATATTAAAATTAACAACTTTAATACAAATTTTTACATTTTATAAAAGTTTAATATTAAAATCTTTTTAAAATTACTTCGTTTCTCACTAAAACACATTTATTCTTTTGTGCAAATATCCATTAAGAACAGTTATTAAGTACAGTCATTAAGGACAGTCCTGTGGGAGAGTCATTAAGGACAGTTACTGAGGACAGCCCCTGAGGACAGTCAGTGAAAGTATTCATTGATGGTAGTGACTGAGAAAGTCTATTAATGAGTCACTGAGAACATTCATTAAGGACAGTCATTAAGGACAGTCCTTTAGGAAAGTCATTGAGGACAGTGACTGAGGACAGCCCCTGAGGACAATCATTAATTGATGGTAATGATTGAGAACGTCTATTAAGGAGTCACTGAGAACATTCATTTAGGACATTCATTAACGACAGTCACTTCGAAAAGTTACCGAGGACAGTCACTGAGGACAAATTTTAAGGACTGTCCCTTAATACAGTCTTTAATAATTAATTGACTCAAAATACAGTCACTATGGATATCCAGTCACTCCGATAGTCTCTGAGGATAGTCACTGAGGACAATCTTTAAGAACTGACACAAAATATAGTCATAATGGATATCTGGGCAATCCTGTAGTCACTGAAAATAGTCATTGAGGACAGTCACTAAGGACAGTCATTAAAGTCAATAACTGAGGACAGTCGTTAAGGACAACCATTTAGTAAGACATTTATTCACCTTAATTCTATAATTCCCTCCAAGAGGTCACCAGGACAGTCTTGGAGTAGTAAAAAACTTGGACGGAATATTGAAGGGAACTCACAGCGGAAGGACGGCTGGGTTTAATAATAATAATAATAATAATAATAATAATAATAATAATAATAATAATAATAATAATAATAATAATAATAATAATAATAATAATAATAATAATAATAATAATAGTATTAATAGTGCAACTGTACTAACAAAAGTGCATTTACTAAATTTTTTTTACTTTTTAGCGGTTTATTTTAAATATTTTTTTGACTTTGTAGTTCAAGAATATTTTTTAAAGTTTTTAAGTTAAAATTTAATTTTTTTTATTTTTTAATTTATTTATTTTTTCTTTTTTCACAATTAAATAATAATAATAATTTTTTTTTTTTTTTTTTTTTAAATGCACTTTTTCAAAAAGACTAAGTGATGAATAGTGTAAAAAAAAAAAAAAAAAAAAAAAAAAAAAAAAAAAAAAAAAAAAAAAAAAAAAAAAAAAAATGTCTCAAACATCTGGGAAATATAACATTTATTATACTTATCTATTTCATTTATCAATTTATTTGTTATATATTTATTATGCTTATCTATTTTTATCTATCAGGAATAAGATAATTAATCCTATTTATTAAGGATATATTTTTTCGTAAGAGTGACGATCTAACGTAAGTAATTTTGGGGGAGGGGGTTGCGATTCTTTGGTGGGGGTAAGGGGATATTCGGTACTATTTATTTTGTTTTAAATATCAAGTAAATTACAATTTATTCTTAAATTTAATTTATATTAAAAAAATTTTATAAAATTTTTTTTTTATTAATTAAAAAGACAAAGTTTTAAATTAAAAACTTTAGTTGACAGATATTTGATACTTGGTATAAATTTTATTTTACATTAAGATTTTCTTTTCTATTTTTCACTTTTATTTATTTTACTTAAAAACCTTTGGTATGTACGATATTCCTAATATTCTGAGTAGACTCAGACCCCCTTTACACCCACCCTGTATCTTATGGAAAACTACATAGACTCAAATGCCTTTAAAATGGATATGTTGAATTTCTTTCAAAACTATGTTCCAAAACTGTTATCACTATCGGCCACCAGAGGGCTTAGTCGAAACAGAACAGAGTGTACTCGCACTTAAAAGAAATCAAAATCACGTTTAAAATTACCTCAGAAAATTCTAAATCAAACAACGATTTCCACTTTTAAATGTTATTAAAAGAAATACCCATATCTTTTAATTCGGCTTATTGAGATACGAATCTCCTTTGACTAATCATATCTTTCTTACTCCAACCACAAATACCAACCCTATAAATCCTTTTCACTCTGACAATTATTACTAACTTTATATTTGAAGAGTTTAGTGTTTACTCCACATAATATGATGGAAATACAAATTAGAGTAGACATATTCACCCTGTGAAAGGCCTCAACTTTCGAATGATCCTGACAACGTGGTAAACCCACCTAACTTCTCTGTCAACAGAAATCGATTGGCAACTTTTTCAAACATAACATTTCTCACCTTAAATACACCTAAGATCAACATGGGACAGTAAAATAATCCTACCCTCATACCAAGAGATCATTATCTCATTCGGTGAGCAATTCTCAAACTCCTAAACACAAAAAAAAGCAGGCTTCATAAATTACAAAAAAAAAGTTGCTATTTCATTATATTTTTTTAATTAACACCAAAAACTCCTTCCTATTTTCCTCAATGCCTCACATATTAAGGGCAAAACCCAGATTTTTGAAGAGTGTTGTAAAATTATGACATCAAAACAATTTTCTTTTTTAATTGTAGCATATATATTATTATTTTTAATATTAATTTTACTCTTTTAAGAATTAAAATTAAAAATGTTAAAGGTATGTAAATTATAATTTTTCCTTTTCACTTTTGAGATTCTTCCCCTAAGCTTTTCTTTTACAAATTGCAGTTACATTTTATGCAGATTATCTACATTCCAAACGATCACCGAAAACAATAAAAGCTTCCCTCTTCAGAACTTTTACGTCCTATTAAGACCATAAACTATATAAGCTTCCACTCTTCAAAACTGTTACGTCCTATTAAGATAAAAAACTTTACAAGATTCCCCACTTAAGAACTGTTATGTCCTATTAAGACCAAAAACTATACAAGCTTCCACTCTTCAGAAATGTTACGTCCTATTAAGATCAAAAACTTTACAAGCTTTCCCTCTTCAAAACGGTATTGTCCTATCAAGACCAAAAACTATACAAGCTTCCTCTCTTCACAACTGACAACTGTTACGTCCTATTAATATCAGAAACCATACAATCTTCCCCTCTTCAGAACGTTACGTTCTATCAAGACCAAAAACTATATAAGCTTTCCTCTTC
>SEYY01024400.1:30000-37500 GCA_009176605.1 Armadillidium nasatum | reverse complement strand
TTTTTTTTTTTTTTTTTAATTTTATTAAAATATAAAGAATTATTAATATATTAAATATATAAAGAATTAATTAATAAAAATAAAAAAAAATTAATTAATAAAAATATACTAATTTTATTATATTAAATATATTAAGAAATTAATGGTATTATAAAACTAGCTTATTTTAATTATAAAAAGTATTATCAATAAGATAATGTTCGAGATCGGACAGATAATATATTTATATTTAAAGGAATTTATATTAATACTGATATTAATATCGGCATTATGAGGTATTTACCCTGATAATGCTATTAACATGGGATATTTATATTAATGCCAATAATATTAATATAAATACCCCATGTTAGTAACATTGTTAGGTTAAATACCTCATAATGCCGATATTAATATCGACATTACCCTAAATGTTATTAACATGAGGTATTTATGCTAATGCTGATATTAATATCAGTATTATGAGGTATTTTTCGTATTGATGTTAACATGGGGTATTTATATTAATGCCGATATAAATAACGGCATTATGAAGTGTTTAACCTGATAATGTTATTAACATGGGGTATTTATATTAATACCGATATTAATATCGGCATTATGATATATTTACCCTGATAATGTTATTAACATGGGGTATTTATTTTAATGCTAATATTAATACCGGTATTAAGTGGCACTTATATTTATGACGACATTAATATGGACAGTGAATAATATTTTTATTAATAACGATATTAACATAGGCATTATTAGGTATTTATATTAATATCGATATTAATAATTTTATACTTAATTCGATATTAATAATTTTATTTTTAAAATAAATATTAACGATAATAAATCTTTCTTCATAGATAATTATTAATAAATAATTGTTTTAAGGTTTAATGATATAAAACTGTCGATATTTAAGAAGGATATTCGACACTGCATGCAATTGATTAATATTTGGGTCTAGACCCAATTTGTCGACCTGGAAAAGGGTCGACATTTTTATAACAAAAATATTTTCGACCATTTTTTCTCATCAATATGAGTGTGTTGAAGATTCGTCGATATGTACCAAAATTTTTTCGACTAATATTTTATAGTGGACCTAGATCCAAATTGTCGAATGAAATATTAGTCGACAAATAAAATGGCCGACACTTTTTAACAAAATTTGTCGAACATTTTTCTCATCTGCCTGAATGTGTCGATAATTAGTCCATACGTACAAACATTTTGTCATCTAATTATTACGAAGAATCAAGAGTGAATAGTGAGTCACAAATCATTTGTTGCGAGTCACGAGTCACGAGTCACGGAGTCACTAGTATATCTCCCTTTCTCTATCAATAAGTTCCAAGACTTTTAATTGCGAGTCACTAGTCGCAAGTTATGAGTCACGACTCGCGTGTCACGGAGTCACAAGTCACGAGTCACGGAGTCACGAGTATATCTCCCTTTCTCTATCAATGAGTTCCACATTGCGAGTCAAGTTTGAACACTGCGTGTTCACGAGTCACGAGTCACAAGTCACGAGTCGTATATCTCCCTTTCTCTATCAATGAGTTCCAAGACTTTTAATTCGAGTCACAGTCGCAAGTTATGAGTCACACTCGCGTGTCACGGAGTCACGAGTCACGAGTCACGGAGTCACGAGTATATCTCCCTTTCTCTATCAATGAGTTCCAAGACTTTTAATTGCGAGTCACGAGTCGCAAGTTATGAGTCACGACTCGCGTGTCACGGAGTCACGAGTCACGAGTCACAAGTCACGAGTCACTAGTATATCTCCCTTTCTCTATCAATAGTTCCAAGACTTTTAATTGCGAGTCACGATCGCAAGTTATGAGTCACGACTCGCGTGTCACGGAGTCACGAGTCACGAGTCACGGAGTCACGAGTATATCTCCCTTTCTCTATCAATGAGTTCCAAGACTTTTAATTGCGAGTCACGAGTCGCAAGTTATGAGTCACTACTCGCGTGTCACGGAGTCACGAGTCACTAGTCACGGAGTCACGAGTATATCTCCCTTTCTCTATCAATGAGTTCCAAGACTTTTAATTGCGAGTCACGAGTCGCAAGTTATGAGTCACGACTCGCGTGTCACGGAGTCACGAGTCACGAGTCACGGAGTCACGAGTATATCTCCCTTTCTCTATCAATGAGTTCCAAGACTTTTAATTGCGAGTCACGAGTCGCAAGTTATGAGTCACGACTCGCGTGTCACGGAGTCACGAGTCACGAGTCACAAGTCACGAGTCACGGAGTCACTAGTATATCTCCCTTTCTCTATCAATGAGTTCTAAGACTTTATTTTTAAATCTGATCCAAACAATCATGTCTCTCGCTATTTATGTTAATACACGCAAACTGACTCCCATAGGGGAGACGCACACTAATCTATACGAAAATTGCACGCATATAGAAGCAATCTTGAAAGATGATGTTAGCTTTGACTCACCATTTTTTTTTTTTTGTATGAATTCAGATCAATAGAGAGAGAGAGAGAGAGAGAGAGAGAGAGAGAGAGAGAGAGAGAGAGAGAGAGAGAGAGGCTTAAAGAAATAATAAAAATTTCCTTCCGGTGAGGTCCAGGATATTGATCTCTATACCTGGAGGATCCACATGAACAATTTTTTTTTTTTTACCTTTTCCCTTATATGTAATAAATGCTAAAGACAAATAGGATACACATCACCCACGTTTGTCCCATTGAGAGATAGAGAGAGAGAGAGAGAGAGAGAGAGAGAGAGAGAGAGAGAGAGAGAGAGAGAGAGAGAGAGAGAGAAAGATAGATAGAGATAGAGAAGACAGAGAGAGAGAGAGAGAGAGAGAGAGAGAGAGAGAGAGAGAGAGAGAGAGAGAGAGAGAAAGGCCATAAAAATTTGATGAGTCATTAGCCATTGTAAACTGGAAGACTGGGAAAGTCGATAGAAAGGAAATAAAAATTATTTCTCAGCGAAATAGGTATTCATTATAAAGGGGTGAGGGAGGGGGTTAGGGGGTGAGGGTGGGGGTGGAGTGGGAAAAAGGAAACGTTTCATTTTAATCTTCACTTGCTGAGGGAAAAATTTGTATATGCAATATACAATTCAGTTTATATATTATTATTATATATATTATATATATATATATATATATAGTTATATATATATATATATATATATATATATATATATATATTATATATATATATATATATATATATATATATATATATATATATATATATATATATATATATATATAGAGAGAGAGAGAGAGAGAGAGAGAGAGAGAGAGAAAGAAAGAAAGAAAGAGAGAGAAAGAAAGAGAAGAGAGAAAGAAAGAAAGAAAGAAAGAAAGAAGAAAGAAAGAAAAAAGAAAGAAAGAAAGAGAGAGAGAAAGAAAAAAAGAAAGAAAGAAAGAAAGAAAGAAGAGAGAGAGAGAGAGAGAGAGAGAGAGAGAGAGAGAGAGAGAGAGAGAGAGAGAGAGAGAGAGAAAGAGAGAGGAAATCTAATTTTTACCCTCGATTTCTGTATACCGAATTTCGATTATGGAATAGATATGTGTAGATCAGTCCCACGTAATTGTAGATGAAGACACTCATTTATATAAGTTTTGATCGTTTATAATGTTAAACTTTAAAATATCTAATTTACAAAAAAAAAAAAAAAAAATTATTTATTTATTTTTTTTTAATAATAATAATAATCAAAATTTAATTCATTTTCATTCAAACAATATATGTTTCCCATGGTTCTTTTAATGTACCCTAATTAAAATTAAATAGTTTCAAATGTGAATTCCTTAATTCCTAAATAATTCCTTCTCTTTAATTCCATTCAATTCCTAATTCCTAGTTCCCGATTCCCAATTCCTTCTTCAATAATCCTTCAATAGTGAAATATAGATAAAAATAAATATTTTTGAGACCTCAAAATTCAAATAAGAAAAGGTTCTAGAAATACCATAGTATATATATATATATATATATATATATATATATATATATATATATATATATATATATATATATATATATATATATATATATATATATATATATATATATATATATATATATATATATATATATATATATATATATATATATATATATATATATATATAATATATATATATATATATATATATATATATATATATATATATATATATATATATATATATATATATATATATATATATATATATATATATATATATATATACTTTGGTACTAGTAACAGAACCATCTTTAACAATCATTCAATACCTTTTAAACATATTTAAATTACTAAAAAATAAGTATAACAGCATTCTACTACTACTACTACTACTACTACTACTACTACTACTACTACTACTACTACTACTAATAATAATAATAATAATAATAATAATAATAATAATAATAATGATAATAATACTTGAAAAAAGAATTAGTGTTTTGAGTAGCTTCACTTCCTTATTATATATATATTTTTAATTTCATTTTAATGTATAATGAAGATTTCTTTATAAGGTTTTAATTTGTATTTTATCTTCATCTTCATCTTTATCTTTATCTTTATCTTTATCTTTATCTTCAACTTTATGTTTATGTTTATGTTTATCTTCATCTTCTTCTTTATCTTTATCTTCTTCATCTTTATCTCATCTTCATCTTTATTTTTATTTTTATCTTTATCTTTATCTTTATCTTCATTATCATCATCTTCGTATTCGTCTTTATCTTTATCTTTATCTTTATCTTCATTATCATCATCTTCGTATTCGTCTTTATCTTTATCTCATCTTCATCTTTATTTTTATCTTTATCTTCATCTTTATCTTTATCTTCATCATCTCCATCTTCGTATTCGTCTTTATCTTTATCTTTATCTTTATCTTTATCTTTATCTTTATCTATCTCATCTTCATCCAATAATAGGGTCTTCGCCATTTCAGTGAGATCAGCATCTTCACATTAATGGCCTGGAAATTCTTTATTCCAGAGGGTTCCAGAAGATCGTTTCTCGGCATAGTAGTTTCCATTGTTTGTTTTTGAGACTTACACCTCAGGTAGGGCATACGGGTAGGGTTTTTACCCTTTCAATGGGATTGGCACTTTCCATCTGGGTTCCGAAGTATACAGGATAATGTTCCAGGCACATAAGTTTCCAATTCTGGCAACTGGGTTGCTGCAAGTAACTAAATTGAAGGGAAGGGTTGGTAGCTCTGTCTCCCAAGAATTATGTTAATTATTTATCTATATGTAAAATTTATTAGTTATTTTCTGATCACTGAGGTGGACGGTTACGTTTTTCGAAACGTCATAATAAAATTGATAGTTTCTTCCCTTTGTGATATATATATATATATATATATATATATATATATATATATATATATATATATATATATATATATATATATATATATATATAATATATATATATATATATATATATATAATATATATATCCTAATTGTTTAAAATTAAGTAAAAGGAAAAAAAGAACAAAGTCACCAAAATCAATATAAAAAAAGAGAAAAAAAAAAAAACAATTTTAAAAAAAAAAAAAAAAAATCTTAAGATCAATATTCTTTTGTAATTCCTCAATTCGTCTTTCACGAAGAATTATCTCTCTCTCTCTCTCTCTCTCTCTCTCTCTCTCTCTCTCTCTCTCTCTCTCTCTCTCTCTCTCTCTCTCTCTCCTTTTCATTACCCTTATTTATATGTATCATTATTTCTATCTACTTTTATTATTATTATTATATACAGATTGACTCCTTGTTTTTCTATTCGATTCAATCAGCCTGAAGCCTCCTCGCTATTGGGGGTTGGGGGAACAAATGAGAAAATGAATGGGGGAAGCCCAACTTTAACGGTATTAGGGAAAGCAAGAAACCTATATAATAATAATAATAATAATAATAATAATAATAATAATAATAATAATAATAATAATAATAATAATAATAATTACAATAAAAATAGTTATACACCTACAACAATTAATATTAATAATAATAGCAATATTAATAATGATAATAATGCATCTACGACAAATAATAATAATAATAATAATAATAATAATAATAATAATAATAATAATAATAATAATAATAATAATAATAATAAATAATAATAATAATAATAATAAAAACAATAGCTATAATACTAATCTGTAATGATAATAAACAATAATACTATTAATACATAATATTGTACTACTACTGCTACTACTACTACTAAATATAAATATATATATATATATATATATATATATATATATATATATATATATATATATATATATATATATATATATATATATATATATATATATATATATATATATATATATATATTATATATAACAGTTTAATATTTCTCACGGGCTATGCCCTTTTCTAGGAAGAGATAAAAATATAAAACAAAAGAAAGCCCACCCAAGTCCGAGCCTAACGCAAACGAAGACTTTAAAGAGAAGAAGATTATATGCAGCAGGAAAAACAGGTGATGGCAGCGAGTTCCACAGAACAAAGGTGGCTGAAAAGAAGGAAGTAATAAAACGGGCAAGCCTGGGGTTTATACTATTCACACAAAATTCATGCGATATAATGACTCCCAATTTGGAATACGAGTGTTCAGTTCCCTCGAGCATTTGCAGTTGTAGTATCTATATAAAAGAGATAGTGTGCCAACGTCACGTCGCAGAGAAAGAGGGTCAAAAGTGTTTGGAAGTAGCGGTCAGTTTATTAATATTTTAGCCTTAGACTCAATTCTGTCCAAAAGTAATGTGAAACCAAATGAGGGTGGATAAAATCTTATATAATTAATTGGAGCAACTTGTTCAGAAGAAAAGAAATCGAACAATGAGAACAGTATTCAAAATTTGTTTGATGCAACCCTAGGCAACGTTGCGATTTGAGGTTTCCAAGATAGTTTACTGTTCATGTTCAGACCAAGAATGTTTATATTGTTTACATTTGAGACGGGAAAGCTATCAAAAGAGAAAGGAAACTTGTAAAGTGTTTTTGAGAGTGAGATGTGAAGATGCTGGGTTTTTAAAGAGTTGAATTTCACAAGACTGAGGTAACCCAACAGGGAAATCCTATCTAGATCGACAAGAATAGAGTCAGAAAGCTGAAGACGAGAAACAACTCTGGAATCAAAGGAGGGGACAGATTTGAAATGATTAGAAGAATAGAGAGTTGAGTCATCGGTATAAGAATGAACAGAGTTGGAAGTGCAGCTGAGAAGAGCGTTGAAAATTTTTTCTTGAGGTTGCCCTTGCAGCCATTGTGATATGAGTTTTCCAAGGCATTTTTTTGGTTTATGTAAAGGCCAATAATGTTTATATTGTAAATATAATTTGACAGGAGATTGGAGAACGCTGTTGAAGGGTATAGTAAAGTTAGAAGTTGTCTTTGAGTGGGATAGTTAAAGAAGTTGCAGTTTTAAAGAATTGTATTTCATAAGGTTTGAAGTATTAAAAGGACTATTGATAATGAACTTTAAATAAGAAATATTAAAA
>SEYY01024400.1:2500-5000 GCA_009176605.1 Armadillidium nasatum | reverse complement strand
TTCAAGAGGCTTTAAGATACCTTCATACTACTTTCAAGAGTCGTTCAGATACTTTCATACTACTTTCAAAAGACTTTCAAGATACGTTCATACCACTTCCAAGAGACGTTCAAGATGCGTTCAAAATACTTTCGAGAAAAGTTCAAGATAAGCTCATAATACTTTCAACAGACGTTCATGATACTTTCATTATACTTTCAAGAAACTACTTTTAAGAGGCTTTAAGATACGTTCATTCAAGTTTCAAGAGACGTTCAAGATACGTTCATTCATTCTATTTCAAGAGACGATCAAGATATATATAAACTAAATTCAAGAGAAATTCAAGATGCGTGAGAGAAGTTCAAGATACGCTCATGAGACGTTCATGATACTTTCAAGAGAAGTTCATTATTCGATCATACTACTTTCAAGAGGCTTTAAGAAACGCTCATACTACTTTCAAGAGTCTTTCAAAACACTTTCATATTACTTTCAAAAGACTTCAAGATACGTTCATACTACTTCCAAGAGACGTTCAAGATACATTCGTACTACTTTCACAAGGCGTTCAAGATACATTCATAATACTTTCATGAGACGCTCAAGATAAGTTCAAGGAACATTCAAGGGAGATTTAAATTTAGAATATTAAATTCTGAACTAATTTAAAGCAAAAATGAATTTTTACCTACAAGAGTATCTCTCGAATGTTTCTTGAGCTTTGCTTGAGTGCGATTCGAGTGTGGCTAGAGCGTTATGCAAGTGTGAATTCAATTGAAAATTATTAATCGGACAATCATCATCAAATACACTACACACACACACACACACACACACACACACACACACACACACACACACATATATATATATATATATATATATATATATATATATATATATATATATATATATATATATATATATATATATATATATATATATATATATATATATAAACGGCTCCGTAGCTTAGTTGATCGATCACTCGCTTAGCACGACAGAGACCTGGGTTCGAGACTGGGTTGGAGTAGAGAAATTTGAGCAATTCTCTCTTGCGCTTTGATCCACCCACTTATACGTAATAAGTACATCAGCGGCGTGCTTGCTTCTGATGGAATCAAAATTGGAGTCCGCGATTAGCCTGGCAAGCCAGCGGATGTTTGAGGTCGGCCCATGAAACTCTTAGTTCATGATCGAATTAACCTACTGACAGGGCTAATATCTCTTCCTTTGGGGGATTTTGTATATATATATATATATATATATATATATATATATATATATATATATATATATATATATATATATATATATATATATATATATATATATATATATACATTAATCCCACACAACTATGACATCTTCGAAAACACTGGACTCAAACATTCGACTGTCCTCAAATTTATTTCCTTTTTCTCGTGATCTTTCTTGGAAGGATCACATTACTTTTCTTTCTAAAGAAGCTTTCAAGAGTTAGGTGATCTTAGGCGCCTTAGTGATTTCTACAGTTGTTTGCTCCTTATAGGGGTGTTGTTCACCCTTATTTGGAGTACACCTCGCACATCTGGAGTAGTTCCACGCGTACAGCTCTTTTTGAAAAGGTTGAGTCTAAGGCTTTTCGTTTTAAAACTCTTTTGCTCTTACTAACTCTCTCTTTCTGTTCGTCGAATTATTGCGTCACTCTCTCTCTATACTATCGCTATTTTAACGGACATTGCTCTTCTGAACTCTCACGTCGCATATCTTCTCCACTGAGAAGGACTCGTGCGACACAACTTTCTACACAGTCTCATCTTTTCTCTGTCCAACTCTCCGACCCCAGACTTAACCGCTATGCTCAATCTTACATGTACTCTACTGGTAAAGTCTGGAACACACTTCCTTTATCTGTTTTCCCAACTTCCTTTGACTTGCACACTTTTACGCTGTGTATCGGAACGTGTCTGCCATTAACTTCCAGATTTCCGATATTTACCCAAACATGGTGGAAATTGTTAGGCCTCTGGCCGTTTCTCACAGAGGTGATATATATATATATATATATATATATATATATATATATATATATATATATATATATATATATATATATATATATATATATATATATATATATATATATATAATATTACCAACAATCAAAACAACTATGGTTTTAAATAAGTGCATAAAATAATAATATTAATTATAGTGAAAAATTGATAAAAAAAACAATTATAATAATAATGAATAATAATAAAATGAAATAATATAATATAATAATAATAATAATAATAATAATAATAATAATAATAATAATAATAATAATAATAATAATAATAATAATAATAATAATAATTAATAATAAATAATAATAAATAATATAATATAAAATAATAATAATAAATATATAAAAAATATATAATAATAATAATAATAATAATAATAATAATAATTAAATAATAATAAATAAAATAATAACATTATAATATTATTATATTTTTTTTTTTATTATTTAAATACTATTTATAAA
>SEYY01024399.1:30000-38352 GCA_009176605.1 Armadillidium nasatum | reverse complement strand
GTATATATAAAGATTAAAAGAAAGTAAGGTTAATGAAGAAAATACCTTAAAAGTGTTTTTAAAAATCTAAAGTTTTAAACTGAAGAAAAACGTTTAAAAGTCTTTAGTAAATACTAAAATTAAAGTTTGGTCGTTCTCCTTAGGATCACTAAAAATGGCTAAAATGGCTAAAAATAGCTAAAATGGCTAAAAACCGTAAAATGGCTAATGATATGATGATATTCTCAATAATAAATTTCGCTATTTTCCTGACTGTTATCTCCCCCCACCCACGTCTCTTGTCCCCCTTCTTCTGCAGACTTTTTATCATTGTATATTTTTAATTATTTTTACAGAAAAATTTTGAATCAATATCATGACGTTCTTAAAATCCTTTTTTATTTTTATTTTTTCGCTGCACGACCCATTTAAAAGGTTTTACTTCTCATTGCAATCACAAATCTTTATTTACAACACTTTCGCAAGAAATACTTACATGATAATAATTTTTAAAAACTAAAAACATTATTTTATAATCTGGTAAAAAGAATTAATAATTGCCTTCGTCTATAATTAATGAGGAAAAGATTTTTTGAATGAAATAAATTTTTATATAAAAAAGTTGTTTAATGGAACATTATTTTAATGCAAGTAGGAAATAATAAAAAAAAATTAATGATAAATTATGTCAAGGATATTGCGTGTAAAACAACTTTTGAAGTAAACCACGTTTTTACAATCGATTGAAATATTGAAATACTGTGTCTGTATTACTGTTGTAACTTGTTGCAATTTGGTAATTCAAACTAATTTTAAGATTGTTATTTTCATAAAGTCAGAGTAGATAGATAGATAGATAGATAGATAATAGATAGATAGATAGAATAGATAGATAGATAGATAGATAACCAAGTCCATAAATATTGAAATACTTGTTGCAGTTTGGTAATTCAAACTAATTTTAAGATTAAATTGTTATTTTCATAAAGTCAGACAATGTGCCAACTGTAATAAACTATATGACTGCCTTTGTCCTTGAGACACCCATTAATGGCACTTAAAGAAGAAATTACAATTATTAATATTCTCTGTTAAGGCTTCCCCCCCCCCTCCGAATCCTTTCCCTACCTTAAAAAAAATGAAATATGAACCCCACCTGAAAAATATGAAAGAAAAGTTTTAGTTTGCAAAAGACAACGTATAATCACTGCTTTTAAATTGATAGCTAAAAATGCCGAAGTTAAAATTACTTCAGAATAATTAGACTCGTTGCTGGTGCTACCTTCATGACTTACTCTTTCAAACTCATACACGTATACACATACACATACACCTACACCTACACCTACACTTACACAGACACACACACACACACACATATATATATATATATATATATATATATATATATATATATATATATATATATATATATATATATATATATATATATATATAATATATATATATATATATATAGAGAGAGAGAGAGAGAGGAGAGAGAGAGAGAGAGAGAGAAAGATATAAACGACATGAAAAATAATACACAGAATTCCCATTAAACCCACACTAGTGTGAACGATTATTCAGATGAAAATTGACATGATACAAAGAAAAGTGACTTACCTTGAATTATTTGAATGATGAATTCTGACTCCACTTACGGGAATTTTGCACCAATTAATTGATAGCAGGAAAAAAAACAATTGAAATAAAAAATATTAACAAATTAATTATTTCTTACATTTTTTTAAAAAAAATAAGAGTAAATGAATTATACTCCTATATTGAAATACAAAATGACGATTTCTTTAACTTTCCAACACAACACAAATAAATTTTCAAACTACTACTAAAACAAATATAATTATTGATCAATTTCAAGAGGTTTTTCTCAGCCGCAGAGAACTCGACTAAGCAAGCGAGAGTACCAGGGTTCGAGGCCTGGTCGGGGCGGAAAATTTGAGAAAAAAGGAATGGTGGACAGAACAGAGAAGGGTGTACTAAAGTGGTTTGGACATGCGTGTAGAATGGATAAGTACAGAATGGTGGGCAAAGAGCTTAAACCCGAGGATGAGGGAGAAAAGGGGAGAGGAAGGCCAAAGTGGAGATGTATGAATGGAGTGAGGGAGATTTTGGAGGGTAGGGGTTTGAGTTTGGATGAGGGCAGGAGAGTGGCGGAGGACAGAAGATGGAGGGCTGTGGTGAAGGAGGCTGAAAGGAGAGGTGTGTATGTGCGTGTGGGAAGGAATTATTGAGGACTCCATCCCACGAGAGTGGAAAAGGTGGAAAGCAAAATAATAAATAAATAAATATATATATGTGTGCGTGTGTGTGTGCGTGAGCTTTTCTGCCCCTCCACTACCTCATTTGTCTATTTGTCTCATTCTTAGAAGTCCCACCAATAAATTCCTTGAATCAAATTAACATTGATTTTCTTATTGATGATTTTGCAATTTTAGATAACATTTTAAATATTGTATATATATATATATATATATATATAATATATATATATATATATATATATATATATATATATATATATATATATATATATATATATATTATATATATATATATATATATACATATATATAAAATATATATATGATCATAATTTTTTTAAGTCTGCTCAACTGAATACATTGAACTTATGCTTAAAGTTTGCTGTAAAGGGACTCGAACCCTGACCCTTTAGCTTGATACGACAGAGTGTTACCTCTGAGCTACGACGGTACAAAAGAGATATCGCAAAGAGAAGGCTCATGAATAGCTATCCAAACAGACCAACTCCATGGACCTCTCCCGACCGCGCTCGAACGCAGGGCAACAGGTCAATTCCTATCACCCCCATTTTCGCAAACTAATTTTTTACGATCATTACTTTTTAGGTCTGCTAACAAACTCACAGACTGAATACATTAAACTCAAGCTTAAAGTTTGCTATAAGGGAACTCGAGTCTTGATCCTTTAGTTTGATAAGATAGAGTGACACCTCTGCTCTACGACGGTACAAAAGAGAAATCATGAAGAGGAGGCTATTAGGTTGAGAGAAGAAGAGAGATAGGAACTGACCTTTTGCCCTGAGTTCAATCCTGGTCTGAAGAGGTCCTTGGAGTTGGTCTGCGTGGATAGTTATTCGTGAGACTTCTCTTCGTTATTTCTCTTTTGTACCGTCGTAGTGCAGGGGTAACAAACACTCTGTCTTATCAATCTAAAGGGTCAGGGTTTAAGCCCCCTTATAGCAAACTTTAATAGTTTAGTTTAGTATATATATATATATATATATATATATATATATATATATATATATATATATATATATATATATATATATATATATATATATATATATATATATATATATATATATATATATATATATATATATATATATATATATATATATATATATATATATATATATATATATATATATATATATATATATATATATATATATATATATATATATATATATATATATATATATATATATATATATATATATATATATATATATATGAAGAACTTGTTTAAAAAACAATTCAAGTTTGTAAGAGCTAATTCATGACTGTAGAGTCACTTTGCTGCAAAGACTACATGAAAAGGTAACTTTAAATCTAAGAATGCATTAAGCTATACTATGGCCCAAAAGAAAGGATTATTAATTTGCAAGATTAAGAGGTGATAGAGAATTACTTACATTTCAGTCCGCTTCTTAATTCTTTATTATATTAGCCATGGTTTAAGTTTAATACCAGGGTTTTTGCTACTTCTCTTAACACCCCCTTCCTTGAATAGAATCCTTCCCCGTGAGCGGAGGTGATGAGTGAGTTAAAAAAAAAAATGAAAAAAAAAAAAAAAAAAAAAATCTCGTATGACTTTAGAGTGAGATTCTTCAGTATTTGGGATTCCAAGTATAAGCTTCTCTCTCTATTTCTTTGCCTTGAAGTTAAAGGTAAATCTCTTTTAATTTGAAATTATGTCATGAATAATAATAATAATAATAATAATAATAATAATAATAATAATAATAATAATAATAATAATAATAATAATAATAATAATAATAATAATAATAATAATAATAATAATAATAATGATAATAATAATGATAATAATCAGAATAATAATAAAAATAATAATCAGAATAATAGTGGTCAGTTAAGTCCTCAAACTCAAAGTTTCGTTTAATTTCAGTCTTTTTTTTTTTTGGCTGGGAAATTTTTATTTGAGTTTGATCCACTTCATCTCTAAGCGTCATATACGAGTATATAGCAATAAAATATAAACAATACTGAAAAAAACAAAAAACCATTTTTTAAAACAATGAATAAATCCGTGTTTGTTTTGTTACCAAACGATAGAATTGATTTATTTTGCAAATGAAATCAAGAACACGGTGATTACAGTTTAGTTCATCGCATGCAGAAATCTCACTTTAAAAACACAACTTTTACATTTTAAGAGAAAGAGAGAATCTCTCTCTTTCTGATATATATATATATATATATATAATATATATATATATCATATATATATATATATATATATATATATATATATATATATATATGTATATATATATATATATATATATATCTCTCTCTCTTTCTCCTTTTCTCTCTCTCTCTTTCTCTATATTCTCTATCTCTTTCTCTTTCACTTTCTTTAATAGCATAGCTCATTTTCTTATTATAAATACAAATATTTCTATAGTAATCTCTTTCAAATCTGTTTCTTTTTACAAGTACGCAAATTTTGTTCTTATGAGTACACATTTTTCTCTTCTTTTAAGCAGTTTAATGATCTGTTTCACAATGAAGTGTACTCTTGTGGTTGAGGTTCTGGAATCTGACTCCGATTTCGATGACTCTGGTTTCGATTCCGAGTTTTTTTTTATTTCTATTTTGGGTTTCTGATTCCAATTCCGATTTCAATAAATTATGAACATGTAAGATCTAAATCCTCTCGATTTCGATTCTTGTTTCGAAAAGGTTTTTCAGCTCTGATTCGATTCAGGATTCAGGAATACCGTCTACCGTGGCTCAAACGGTAGGGTGATTGACTCACGTGCTTTGAGGGCGCCGGTTCGATCTCACTTGGGGATCCTAGATATATACTACCTAGAAAAGTTCCTCTCCTCGAATAGGGCAATGCCCGTGAGATGTGAACTTAAAAAAAAAAAAAAATCAAATCAGAATCCGATTAATATTTCGATTCCGAGAATACTCTCAATTCTAATTCGGATTCCGTACCGATAACTCTCAATTCTGACGCCGATTCCCAAGTCCGAGAACATTTAACACCTCTCAAAAACACATCACAACATTCCTATTTCCTTTGAAGCCTCTTCCGTCGTCCCACAAGTGAACAACAAAAACATTTTTTTGTATGAACATAAACAACAAATTGTTCTCGAAACCTCATATCACAAGGGTTACTAGGGCTGACTCAAAGAAGTTACGAGTTCTATTTAGGTTGAGAGAATTTTTTCCTTCCGAAGTTACTCCAATTATTTATGTGAGTGGATAAGAATTCACTCATGTATGGAGAACAGTTCTCTTATTTGGTGATGATAGGGTGTGTGTGTGTGTGTGTGTGTGTGTGTGTGTGTGTGTGTGTGTGTGTGTGTGTGTGTGTGTGTGTGTGTGTGTGTGGGAGGGGAGGGCTCTCAACTTTCAAATATATATATATATATATATATATATATATATATATATATATATATATATATATATATATATATATATATATATATATATATATATATATATATATATATATATATATATATATATTATAATTTACTAAACAGTGAGCCTTCCTTGCTGAAAAATAAAAAAAATATATTGCAAATGGATGCCACCTAGTAACAACAAATAAATAAAAAGAAAGAAGAGAGAGTAAAAGGAGAGGAGATAGGAATATGTAGAGAGAAATAGAAATAGTGATGAAAGAGAGAGACAGATAGATATATAGATAGAGAGAGGGAGAGAGTAAAAGGAGAAGAGATAGGAATATGTAGAGAGAAAGAAAAATAGTGATGGAAGAGATAGTGATGGAAGAAAGAGAGAGAGAGAGAGTAAAAGGAGAAGAGATAGGAATACGTAGAGAGAGAGAAATAGAGATGGAAGAGAGAGAGAGAAATAGAGAAATTTCTGTTCTTGAGACATTTGGGGAATGAAAACAAGGAATGCGTTCAAGTTCCGGAAGAAGTCATCTTAAGTCAGACTGAAGTATTCTATACACGATTGCTTCATTTAAGGACGGCGTAAAAGCCTAAAATCATTCCCGAACCATGGTACAAAATCTAAATGTCTTTGAATTCGTGGAATGAAAGGAAGTTCCCCAAAGACTCGAGAACAGACTTGGATAATCGGATCGAGAGGCTTTTCACAAATTACAGAAGTGAATTCCACTTGCTAACCCTTAATTTTTCTCTTTTTTTCATATTTTTTTATAAGTACATTTCTTTCTCTCTCTCTTTACGTCTTACATCTGCACACACATCACACACGCGCACACACACACACACACACACACACACACACACACATATATATATATATATATATATATATATATATATATATATATATATATATATATATATATATATATATATATATATATATATATATATATATATATATATATATATATATATATTATATATATATATATATATATATATATATATATATATATATATATATATATATATATATATATATATATATATATATATATATATATATATTATATATATATATATATATATATATATATATATATATATATATATATATATATATATATATATATATATATATATATATATATATATATATATATATATATATATATATATATATATATATATATATATATATATATATATATATATATATATGACTACATACATAACTACAGGTACACAGAGAATGAGTTAATGAGTTAACAAAATCTAATCTCTTCCTCCCTACTTTTTAATCTGCAATTTATCACCCCTACCTATACCCTTTCCCCTCCCCCTCCCCCTCCCATTTTTCATCCATAAATACTTTACTCTTGCCCACATTCACTCTTAAGCCCAAATAGACACAACCTTTTACAAATTCCTCCACCAAAACCTTCAAATCTTCTTGTGACTCCGCCAAAAGGACTACATCATCTGCATTCAATAATACTCCCATTTATATCCTTTCCTTTATATAAAGGGACCATCCACGCATCTTGCCAGTCTTGAGGCACCTTTCCCAATGCCCAACATAATTTAAACAATTTAGCCAAACATTTTATTACACTCACCCCCTTCCAACAAACATCTCTCCACTTATCTCACCCAAACCAGACGACCCCTCTTCACTTTCCTCAGTGCTTTACCTATTTCTTCTACCGAAATCCCCATCCCCGACCCCGTCAACTTCTATCTTTCCTTTCCTTTCCCCTTCCACCACTTCATATTCACTCTCCGCCTCATTCGCATTTAGCAGTCTGTTAAAGTATTCCCTCCATCTTACCCCAACTTCACCTTCTACCTGTATTATTTCACTGTCTGTTCCATTTATCCCCCTCTCATTACCTCCCCTTTACTTCTTAACTTATTCTTCTGCTTTCAAAACATCTTACTCTTTTCTCTAAATCCTTCCATTATCTTATTACTGCACTTCTCATCTGCCCTTTCCTTTGCCCTTCTTACTTTTCTCTTGATTATCCTCTTCTTATTCTTGTAAATCTCCTAATTTTCCAATCTTGTACTACCCAGATATTTTACAAAAGCATCCTCCTTTTCTCCTACTGCAATTTTCACCTCCTCACACCACCATTCACTTAGATAGATAGATAGATAGATAGATAGATAGATAGATAGATAGATAGATAGATAGATAGATAGAAACAATGAGAGAGAGAGAAAGAGAGCGAGAGAGAGTGAGAGAGAGAGAGAGAGAGAGAGAGAGAGAGAGAGAGAGAGAGAGTTCTAAAATTTCTATTGACTTTGGCCTGGTGTTTAGAAATGATTAACTTTTCCCAAACAGGATGAAATTATCTGTTAATTAAAATAGTAGAAATGTGAAATAAAGTTTTTGAAGGAACAGAAGCTGCCTCGGATCAAATTCACAGAAAAAGATTTTTTAAATGTTTTTTAAAAAATTATTTTATTTCATACAAAAAAAAATGTTTTTTTTTTTACTTATTTCTTACTCCTTTCCATTTCAAACTGAATGAATAACAAAACAAATAAATTATTGGATTTTCAAGTTTTTTATTTATTTGTTTTTTTTTTTAGAGATTAGGTCAACACCTACTGGCGGGGAACTTTTTTTAAGGGAAGAGAAAGGAAAGAAAATCAGACCCACCCAA
>SEYY01024399.1:17500-25000 GCA_009176605.1 Armadillidium nasatum | reverse complement strand
TAGCTCAGTGGTAAACCGCAGAGTATGTTAATTTTTAGTTGCAATATGCAGTGGTTTAATCCTTGAGGTGTCAAATTTTCTTTGCTTTCCTGCAATTGATTTATATTTACCAACTTATTAGCTGGGGTTAATGCTATCTGAAAAAAAATATATATATATATATATATATATAATATATATATATATATATATATATATATATATATATATATATATATATATATATATATATATATATATATATATATATATATAGGGGGGTCCTTGTTTTTGTGCATGTATGAGTACAAAAAAAAATTTGGAAATTATGTCATAAAACTTAAAATGAAAATAATTAACTGGCAAATTTAACCTATGGTTAAAAGTTTGTATTTTAAAAAGGGTTTTAAAGTCATAATTTAAATATATTAAAAAAATCCTCTTCTCATATTAGGGCGTAAAGCAACAAGTAAAAGATTTTCTTGGCTCCATTCTAAGGTTTTCGAACTTCTAAATATTAAAAGGCTTTAATAATTACTTTTATACGTTAAAAGTTTCAAACAGTATTTCAAAAACGAGGAACATTTTAAAAAAGAAATGTCTTTTAATTGCCTTGTTTGACTTTTTGACTTTTAATTACTGCTCTGTAATTATATCGTACAGACCTTGATTGCTAATATGTGTTTGAGGTTAGTTGTCATGGTTTGGAATTTTTATGATTTAACAGGAAGGTAATTTTTTTTTTTTTTTTAATTACTGATAAAGTTGTTTAATTAATCAATTGTAACCAATTTTATTGTACTGTTGTACAGAATTATTAGTTTGTTTTACCGTCACTTTTAAAAACGAAAAATAAAATGTTTCCTTCAGTAATATTTCTAAATTCTCTCTCTCTCTCTCTCTCTCTCTCTCTCTCTCTCTCTCTCTATATATATATATATATATATATATATATATATATATATATATATATATATATATATATATATATATATATATATATATATATATATATATATATATATATATATTGTTACTCCTCAGCTTTAAAAATAAATTCTTTATTTCATATTTCTGATAATTCGAACAAAAATGGGCGGAGCTTCACACAAATAAGTAACAAATGTACGGCTGGTCTTGAATATGAGTGTCATTTAACTTCAAATAAATGACTAATTTTATCAGAATTAATGTTATTTACATAATGAAAAACTATATCAATTCTTTAAAAAAAAATTTAAATAATCAATTATTAATTAAATAATTGAATGTTATTAGTTAACTAAATTAATTCTCTCTCTTCAAGTCACTGAGTGTTCAGCACTAAAGCATCAGCGAGACTAAAGCATATTAATGTTTATTAATTCAAACGCTTTGTTTTTTCACTTATTCAATTTTTATTTTCTGACTTCAATTTAAGCTTACTAATATTTCTATTAGTTAAGTTTTACTATGGATTTTCTATTAACACAATGTGTTTATAAACATTAATACATAAAGTAAACACTTTTCCTGTTACAGTAGCAAACCTACATATCTACAAACACACACACACAAATTGGTAGAGAAGGTCTTATTTCAAATGTTATTAGAAGTTTCATGCAAATCAAGTGTTCATTAACGTTGAACAAGCAAAGGTAATTCTAATCTAATAAGATATTAAAGGAACTAAAGCAATTTTAATGTATTTTATTAAAATAACATAGAATCATTGTGAAAAATATAGTAGTGAATGGACATACTTCCTCTCACCTACTCAAAATTGCTCTTTTAATGGAAACAATAAGATCTATTTCCCTTAAAATTTATTTCTAATTAATGTACTAATTATTTATACATATAATTATTATTTTCAACAAATTTTAAAAGAAAAAAAATAACAAAGACAAAAAAAACTTAATCTAAAGCTTAATATTTGCTTCTAGAACAGGTTAGGTTGCATTTATTTTAGTTATGATAAATTCTTTAAAAAAAATAAAAGTAAATTATTATTTTAGCGTTTGAAAACAGTAAAAGAAATACAAAAGTAGATGAAAAAGAAAAGGTTCGTATAAGATGTTGCTTGGGATTCGAATTAGATATAGAATTATCATTCTCGTAATGAACACTGGATAACCTTTGTTTTGTTTCGGAATTTTCATTTTCAACTATGGGAATTGTTTGGTATTCATTATCTGGTTACTTGGAAGGACATTACCAAACAGGTCTTTTGTTGAATGATTCTTGAAACTGGGTTTTTATAAGGCAAGGTGTTTATTTAATAGTTTCATTATTTACGCATAACCAAAAACACAACCAAAGTATAGCAAAACTTTTTTTCAATTACAGAAGCGAGTTCTTCAAAAACGCTCTTAATTAATAATAAAAATATATATATATATAATATATATATATATATATATATATATATATAATATATATATATATATATATATTATATATAATATTATATATATATATTTTCCCAACTTCCTTTGACTTGCATACTTTATGGACACGTCGGGCCACCACGACCGGATTATAGACCTTTCCCAACTCGTGGAATTTGGTAGGCCTCCTGGCCTTTGCCGGAGGAGACAAAAAAAAAAAAATTATATATATAATATAATAATATATAATATATTATATATATATATATATATATATATATATATATATATATATATATATATATATATATATATATATATATATATATATATATATATATATATATATATATATATATATATATATATATATATATATATATATATGTATATATATATATATATATATATATATATATATATTATATATATATATATATATATATATATATATATATATATATATATATATATATATATATATATATATATATAATTTTAATTTCATCTGGTGAATTGAAAATCTCTTTCAGTGTCAACTTTGAAGGAAAACTTATCCTATCAGGATTTTATTCTGTGAATGTCTGTCGTGAACTTAACAAATTATCTGTAGCACGTTCTCAGGGTGAGAGAACCTGCCAACTTCAATCACTGGAGAGAAGTTTTGACCATTATTTTAAAAGCAATTTGAGAATAAGATAATATTAATAATTTGGTCTGGACTGTAGAATTCCGAATACAGAATTACTCTAACTTCAACGACTATCTAAAACAATGAAAATGAAAATATTTGTTATAAAAATTGTTATGGGTAGTTCTTATCAGTCTATCTAATTATAAAATTGAATTACAAACTCGTATATATTTCATTATAGTAAAAAATATAAATAAATAAAAAAGATTCGATTAGCAGAAAATTCTCGTAACATTATTCTATTATTAAAATTACATAGATGAGCAAACTACAGTAAAAAAAATAAAAAAAAAATTAAAAAAAAAATATTACAATGAGATTTATTTTCAATTTTTTCCTTATTAGAAAATAAATTAAAGTTACTTTTTTGTAACTAATATGTCTTTTTTCTTCGTTGAAAATTTTGTTGCAACATTAATTTTTTTTTTTATCATTTGTTCCAACGATGAGTAAGGATATATTTTTTTTCAGTGTAAAAACACTGTAAAGGTGTAACAAAAAAAAAAAAAAAAAAAAAAAAAAAAAAAAAAAAAAAAAAAAAAAAAAAAGTTAATTTTGAAAAATAATGAATTTTTAAATTAATTAAAATAATGAAGTAATTTTAATTATTTTTAAGGGATATGACCTCCTCAAAATCTTTGTCGAGTGCAGTACATACACACCCACACACACACATTTATATTTATATATATATATATATATATATATATATATATATATATATATATATATATATATATATATATATATATATATATATATATATATATATATATATATATATATATATATATATCAACCTTATCGAAGAACCTCGATACTTGTTGTTTTTCTTTTTTCCAAAATTTAATCAAGAAATTGCTTGTAAAATTAATGTTATACGATTGTTACGTCAACCCTGAAGGTTGAGAGAGAGAGAGAGAGAGAGAGAGAGAGAGAGAGAGAGAGAGAGAGAGAGAGAGAGAGAGAGAGAGAGAGAGAGAGAGAGAGAGAGAAGAGAAGAGAGAGAGAGAAGAAGAGAGAAGAGAGAGAAGAGAAAGAAAGAAAGAGAGAGAGACAGAGAGAGAGAGAAAGAAGAAAGAGAGAAAGAGAGAAAGAAGAGAAAAAAAAAAAAAAAAAAAAAAAAAAAAAAAAAAAAAAAAAATTTTTTAATTTTATTTTTTATATTTTCAAGGAATAAAAAATAAAATTTACGCATTTTTGAAATTTTAGAATACTTTTTTATCAAGTTAAAAGCAGCTTTGAAAATTTAAGTAGCAAAAAATAGAGAGAGAAAGAGAGAGAGAGAGAGAAGAGAAGAGAAAGAGAAGAAAGAAAGAAAGAAAGAAGAAAGAAAGAAAGAGAGACAGAGAGAGAGAAAGAAAGAGAAAGACAGAGAGAGAGAGAGAGAGAGAGAGAGAGAGAGAGAGAGAGAGAGAGAGAGAGAGAGAGAGAGAGACTAACGAATAAAGATTAAAGATAAGAGGTGTACGTGTGAAAGTCGTGTCTCACGAAGTAAAGTTCCGTGTATATATTTCTCTCTAGAAAGAAAAAGAAAGATAAATGAGAAGTTACTTTATATTAAAACAATTTATTTGTTATGAGTTACGTCTCATTAGGAACGAGAGGAGGGTAAAAGTTGAGAAGAAACTTTTTGTCTATGCACTGCAAAAATTTATCCTAACGAATCGTTGAGACAAGTGACAAAATTGTCACAACAAATAATTTTAGTTATTTTCTTACTAGAAAATAAATCTGTGAAAAGATTTTCTTATGCTTAACATGTCTTTTTCTCTACTGAAAATTTTACTGTCACATTTTTTGCCACTTGTCCCAACGATTCGTCAGGACAATTTTTTGCACAGAATTCAAGTATAAAGCTACATATATTACGCTCTATATCTCTCTAGACATTTCCTAAGAGTTGCCAAAAGCATCAATTTAAATCTTATGCCTCGTTGGCTACTACAAAGAACGATTGAAACGCTTCTGCCATTGATGTGTGGGAAGGGAGAAGCTTCGAAGCTCCGAAGCTCCGAAGCTCCGAAGCTCCGAATCTCTTCGCTTTGCATTGGGTAAACCTTGATGACAAATCAGTTGCCCTTTAAATTAAAATTATTCGCTTCTCTGATTTTAACATAGAATTGAATTGACAGGTCAATAAGATTTTTTTCCTTTTTCACACTCATACATATATATATATATATATATATATATATATATAATATATATATATATATATATATATATATATATATATATATATATATATATATATATATATATATATATATATATATATTATATATATATATCCTCTGGTGGGCAAAGGCCAGAGACCTAATAATTACCACCAGAGCCGGAATGATAATCATAATAAATATCGGAAATCTGGTCCTTAATGGCCGACATGCCCCGATACACTGCGTTTAAAAGTTTGCAACAGACTTTACCTGTAGAGTACGGATAAGATTGAGCATAGCTGTTAAGTCTGGGGTCAGAGGGTTGGACAGAGAAATTATGAGACTGTGTAGAAGTTGTATCGCACGAACCCTTCTCAATGGAGGAGGTATGCGACGGGAGAGGTCAGAAAAGCAGTGTCCATTCTAATAGCAATATTATAGAGAGAGTGATACAACAATTCGATGGGCAGAAAGAGATTGGAGAGAATTAGTAGCAGCGGGAGAGTAGATGAGACGAAAAGTTCTAGATTTCACCTTTTCGAGAAGAGATGTAGGTGGGAAACTACCACAGATGTGAGAGGCGTACTCCATACAGGGACGAACAACACCTCAATAGAGAGCAAGCAACTGGGATGGCATAAAAAAATTACGATGGCGCCTCAGAAAACCCAACCTCTTATCTTTAATCTTTATTCATTTTTCCAGTTACAGTTCATATAAACAAAACTCATATTCTTTTGCATTGTATTAACAACACTGAAATGGGCTTCTTGGGGGGACGAATTCATCTTTTGAGCCCAATAATAATAATAATGATAATAATAATAATAATAATAATAATAATAATAATAATAATAATAATAATAATAATAATAATAATAATAATAATAATAATAATAATAATAATAATAATAATAATAATAATAATAATAATAATAATAATAATAATAATAATAATATTATTGCTTTAATAATAATAATAATAATAATAATAATAATAATAATAATAATAATAATAATAATAATAATGATTATGAAAATGCAATTTCTCTACTTGTGGCTTCATTAGCTTAGTTTTCCTTTTAATAAAATTACAAATCGTAATAAATAAATAATTAATTCTAGTTAAAAAAATAAAATAATAAAAACTTTAAAAAGATACTTTTTTTTTCTTTCATTTCAATTCATTACTTAAGTTTTCTTTTTATATAAATAAATGTATTTAGAAACTTTTTGTTTTAATACCGTATTAAAATCAAAGTTTTATTTTTATATAAATAAATGTATTTAGAAACTTTTTGTTTTAATACCGTATTAAAATCAAAGTTTTATTTTTATATAAATAAATGTATTTAGAAACTTTTTGTTTTAATACCGTATTAAAATCAAAGTTTTATTTTTATATAAATAAATGTATTTAGAAACTTTTTGTTTTAATACCGTATTAAAATCATAGTTTTAAAGCTTAATTGTTAGATATTTATAACTCATATATATATATATATATATATATATATATATATATATATATATATATATATATATATATATATATATATATATATATATATATATATATATATATATATATATATTCTCTCAGAATATATAGTTATAGCTTGGTTGTTGTTGTTGTTGTTGTTGTTGTTGTTGTTTGTTAAGATGCTGATGAATTTTTGTATATGCTGAATATGTTGATATTGATAATGATGTTGATTTTGATTTTGTTGTTGTTGTTCTGATGGATTTTTCCTCTTTATCAAGGAGTGAAAGTTCTCAAGAAAGTGTCTCCCATTGGGAATCGAATATGTGACCTTCATCTTGCAAATTCTATTCGACACTATATATGCTACACTCGCTTGTGTTTTATCTTCAGTCCAAAAAATGTTACCATGAAAAAAGGAAAAAAAAAAATTTTCATTTTAGAAAAGACATTGTTTATAGTGTATAACATAACATAACAGTTAACATAAACAGTAATGGCATTGTAGTCATCTCATTTGTTCTACACATCAGTATCTTTTTTGAGAACATGGACTTCATATTGGCAATTTCTCACTGAAAAGAGATTCTCTTTGTAACACGTTGAAAAGTTTTTCTTCTTACGATTTTATTTGGGTTAATCCAGGTTTATTTGTTTGAACCTCGTCTCTTCTCTTCGTCTCTCTTATTTCCTTGTCAAAGAATGTCAGACATACTAACTTCTTTTTTTTATGACACAACAAATATCTATTCAGGGTCTTAAATCAACTTCTGCAAGTTCTCTATCTTCAAAATAAAAAGCTCCTTTGAATAG
>SEYY01024399.1:5000-7500 GCA_009176605.1 Armadillidium nasatum | reverse complement strand
TGATCGTCTACAACAGCTTGTATATGAACGTCCGGAAAGGAAATCAGCGAGAAGGTCACAGAGAGAAAGATAGCTTCCTAAAGAGGAAAGTTTGATATTCAAAGCTTTGTGCCATACTTTGTCGAAAGGTATCGATATGTTGAGCGCGACAGCAAAAGATTCACCGAAATGCCGAGGAGCATAGGACAAAGAGTCAGAGAAAAGGGAAAGAAGATCACCAGTAGAGCGTTTATTACGAAAGCCCTACTAGCGATCAGAGGAAAGATTACAAGCATTGAGCAGTTTTCAAATCATAATATATATATATATATATATATATATATATATATATATATATATATATATATATATATATATATATATATATATATATATATATATATATATATATATATATATATATATATATAATGTGTCAGTGTGAGAAGATAGGTAATAAAATTATGGAAGCAAATAAAGCTCAAAGGAAAATACTTTTCAAAATTGGATAATCAAAATCTCTCGATTTATTTTCCCAAAAGAACAAAATGAAAATGATAACAAAAACTTTCTTCTCCTTTCCTATATAGATTAAATAGCCACCTATAATAAATATATTTCGATCAACCTTTCTCTGTATTCAGTATATATATATATATATATATATATATATATATATATATATATATATATATATATATATATATATATATATATATATATATATATATATTATATATATATATATATATATATATATATATATATATATATATATGTCAGTGGGGACCAGCATCTTTCTACATTTGCTATTAAAAATACCTCTCCAACAGCTCCCTAAGAGATCATCTTTTTCGGCTAGTCGTTTCAGTGTGTATGTATGTATGATTGTGTGTGAGCAAATTACTAATGACCATGACTTACAAACAAATAGATGTTCTATGGAAGTATCTCTGAAGCACTCACTTTCTAATCTTTCTGGTATCTTGAATTTGTTTGAAGAAACCTTCCACAGAGCTTAATACTCTTTAAAGAATGCGAAACTCAAGCTTCTCTTTGGTTTAAAACCTCGAATTTTTGCTTTTCATTTTCTCTAGATTTCTTGGGTGGATTGCAACGTTATGCCATCAAAACCGTCTTACAAGTTACTGAGAGTTTAAATGCCCCTTCAGAATTGAAAAACACCCAGTTTCTCTCTCTCTCTCTCTCTCTCTCTCTCTCTCTCTCTCTCTCTCTCTCTCTCTCTCTCTCTCTCTCTCTCTCTCTCTCTCTCTATAAGGATCTCATCCCTCCTCGTATGGTCAACACATCACATATTGAATGCAACAACTCGTACAACTTTTCTCTAAAAGTAGGAAGTTTAGGTCTTCTGCCTTACCAACTCACCACTCACTTCTTTCAGTGATGATAATCACCTCTTATCCCGAAAAAACGGCCATATGATGACGTTAATGCATTTAAAAGAAAATTTTACTGAATGACTTGGAATATTGTATAAAGAAGGGTAAAAAAAAGTTTTTATTGCCCACAAACAAGGATAAAAACAAATATCTACCTTATGTATAAATGATACAAAGGTAAATTTAGACCAAGCTCATTGTATAGGTTTATAATACATTATCGTTCAAGTATCATATGGAAATATGACAAGTAATTTCTGGTTATGTGTCCTATATATTTATTCTTAGAACAAACACTGACCTATAAAAGCCTAAAAATTTCCCACCACTTATATAATATGTTGTTTATATATATATATATATATATATATATATATATATATATATATATATATATATATATATATATATATATATATATATATATATATATATATATATATATATATATATATATATATATATATATATATATATATATATATATATATATATATATATATTATATATATATATATATATATATATATATATATATATATATATATATATATATATATATATATATATATATATATATTACAATTATGTAAATAAACCAACCAAATAATCGTTTATACATTTCACTGAACTCAATTCACTTTTATTTATTTATTTATTATTATTATTATTATTATTATTATTATTATTATTATTATTATTATTATTATTATTATTATTATTATTATTATTATTATTATTATTATTATTATTATTATTATTATTATTATTATTATTATTATTATTATTATTATTATTATTATTATTATAATTATTATTATTATTATTATTATTATTATTATTATTATTATTTATTATTATTATTTTATTTTATTTTTTTCGAGATGCTATCTATTTTGAGTTTGAATCTTGCTCATTAGAGTTTGGTTTTTCCATTTCACTATTTTATTTTATTTTATTTTATTTTTTTTATTTTTTTTTAAATTCTGGGATTCGATTCTTTCAGACTGACAAATGGGATAGAACCTATGGCCTTCCTAATCCAATTGTTTGAATGTATGTATGTATGTATGTATGTATGTATGCATGTATGATATGTTTATTTATGTTTGTGTATTTAT
>SEYY01024398.1:15000-25232 GCA_009176605.1 Armadillidium nasatum | reverse complement strand
CTATCAATTATAAGCAACTTTACCTGATGAGCCCTGCATATGAGATCGAAATCATGTTTGTGTAAGAATTTAGCCACCACCTCGGCTCCGAACGTAAATGACACACCCCTGTCATTTTCACCCCAACCCATCGTGTCCTTATCAGGATCAGACCATAACAGATCGCACAATAGTCCCTGGTCAGGTACATCGGTGGGTCTCATGATTCTTCGAATCTGTTCCATACTCTGTAAATCGGGACTCAAACCTCCGTGACAACAGAAAATTTTTTCATCCACAATGGCAGCAACAGGCAAGCAGTTGAAACAGTCTGTGAATGTCTTCCACAGTTTTATGTTGTATCGTCGTTTACCTGCAACAGGTGAATAATAAACATCCTCCAAGAACTGTTTCCTAACAAAGGATGAATAACTAATCTTTGTTTTTGGAAAATTTGATAATTATTGTCATAAGTTAAAACAAATCTAGGAAATAAGAACACCCGTCTGCTAATAATCATTGATTTTAGGCACCTTTTGAATAGAATATTTATTAATATAAATATTAACAAAATTCTACATAGAAATAACAAGACTTACATTCATCATAGAACCCATAAATTCTATTGATTGATGCACACTCATGGTTGCCTCTCAAAAGGAAGAAATTCTCTGGATATTTTATCTTGTATGCTAAAAGGAGGCAGATTGTTTCTAAAGACTGCTTACCGCGATCCACATAATCCCCCAAAAATAGATAATTAGACTCTGGAGGGAAACCCCCATATTCGAAGAGACGGAGAAGGTCATAATACTGTCCGTGGATGTCACCTGTAAATGAAAGCAAAATCAAACGTCACTCCAGCTTTATCAGAATTGGCAAGTTTTGGAGAGGTCAGATCTTAACATAAAATCAACATGCAAAAGAAATATATAAATAAATTTAAAAAATTTCACTACTATAAGTTTTTAATTATAATATACAATGAAAAGAATTCATGTTACTAAAGTAATGTTATATCCTAAGAAACCTAATAACTAGTGTCTTCACTTGTGGAGTAATTATTAACCCTAATCAGAATTCCCTACTTGTACTTCTGTTGTATCTCATTTCAGCACTATTATAAGTGTAGCTTCAATTCGAATGATATACAAAATTAAAATAAACTTTTTTTTTGGCCAGCATATTATGGAGATGTTACTGAAGAGTCAGAAAAAATTATTCAAGTTCTAAAATGTGATGAATTTCACATATCTCAATTTAAACCTTGAATTATCAAGTGTTATTCTATATATCTATCTCAATTTGAGCATAAAAGCACAATCTATTCAATAGGTGAGCTAATCTTCAATTGAAATAAAAAATTTAAGTCAAAAACAGGGATTTGGAGGATAGATAACTTAAGAAACTTTAAATTATGCAATTTTGGAAATAATAGTCATAAAGAGTAAGTTGAAAGAACCAACTGGTTTATGCAATACAATTAGTGTGAAAAGGAAATTTTTCTATATATTAAACACTAAATAATTCATTCCAATTGCAATAGATGAAAAAAAATTGTGCTGGCTCTCAGTTGCCACCCATTATAAATTTTTTATAAATAAAGAATTGGTTGTTGTAATACTCTGCTGTTCTGAGAATTTAATTTCCCAAAGATAAAAAGAAATAATGTCTTTTCAAGATGGATGCAGTAATAAAGAAATGATAACCAAATAAGCAATTTAAGAACTTCTTAGTCAAATAAAGAGAAAAAGTTTTAAGCTAATAGATAAAATTCTGTTAAAATTATTTAACACAAACATTATTTTCAAAAATAATTATATTTATCCATAGCTCAATTGTTAAAATAAAAGAATACTTACCACAAATCTTTAGCGGAGCTTCTAACTCTAATAAAATTGGCTGTGAAAGGAAAATTTCTCTTGACTTTAAACATAGGCCTCTAATTTCATTTTCTGTTAACTGAACATTCTTACCAGGGCGACTTCCCCTCACTGGAAAAAAAAAAAAAAAAATTATATATATATATATATATATATTATAGGAACCGACCGGGGTTGGAATTTGGCCGGGGCCGGGGTCACCCAAATTTGGCCGGGGCCGGGGCCGGGGTTCTGGCCGGGGTTTCCTAAAATTTGTAAAGAGGTCAAAAGCACTGAAATTTAAGGTTAAGAAAATTAGATATAAGGTTTATTTAATTGTAAGGAAGGAGTAGAATAGCCAACATTCACTTAAATTAATGATTATATGCATTTTCTCCAAAAAAAAAAATCAAAAATTACAGTTTTGTATAGTTAAAGTTTAAAAAAAGTACAAAAATTTAAAAAAAAAAATATTCTAATTCATAATAGTGATTCAACAGGTTTACTTAAGTAAGACCCTAAGGTAAAGTTTGAAAAAATATAAGATATAAAATTATCAATTTAACCTGTATTTATACATATCATTGTTATTTTATTGCCATGTATCAAACTTGTATCATTTAGCTGCATTATTTAAAAATTATTATTTTGTTTATACTTTCAGTCAATATGGCTAAAAGATCAGCTTCTGCAGTATTTGAATACTTTGCAATGTTTCAGGATAGGCTCGAAATAGCTAAATGTTAACATCTGCAGTCAGAAAATTAGAAGAGAACCTCCGGGTGCTACAAGTAAAAAAATTTCAACCAAATCTTTTTGGAGTATCTAAAATCAAAACACAAAGATGAACAGAACAAAAAACGGTCAAAAGAAACAGAAAAAAAAAAATCTTAATTTTCTTATATTTTGTTTGAAATTTTTTTTTTTATTATTTGACTGATTGAGCTGAAATTTTCAAAGTATGTGAATTTTTTAACGAAGTTCTGAGTTGATTTCGAGCACTTTTTTGAGTCTATAACGGTTTGAAACTTATTTGGACCCAAAGTTGAAAAAAATGAATAACTGGATCAAACCACTGGTCCACATGAGCTGAAAATTTAGCTGAATACCTTTGCCCCAATTTCTTGCATTGGTGGTAATAGGTTTTTGATATCACGTCTAGAAAAAAGTTATATAAGCACTTGAAAAAAAATTTGCAAAAATCGTACCCTTCTGGAGGAAAAAATTTTTTAAAAAACGCTACCTACTATTTTTTTTATTTGTGAATATTGTTTAGAAGAGGCAGGGCAACAATATTTATTTAGTGCAAATTTAAATGCTTTTTGTTTGAAGCGAGATATAGCCTCTCAAACTTTGGGAATTTATGAAATTTGGCCAAAAATGGACCTTTTTGAAGGCTATATCTCAAAACCAACGAATGTCATCGAATAAAGTACACAGAGGAATTTGTAGCCCCACCCCTCCTCTATACACACCAAAAATAGGAAATGTCATAGTTGTATTTTTTTTTTTTTAATTTTGTCTGAAAAGGTGGATTTTTTTAGTTAAAAAAAAATTTTTTTTTCTATAGTTGGTCAGTTTTTGGCATATAACATTTTTCCTATAACTATGGGAACAAAAGTCTATTAGAGACTTTTGTATCCCATTTAATTTTAAATAAATAATCCAATTTTCAGCTCATTCTAAAAAGTGGTTTGGCACTACCATTCAATTAAAAAAGGGTAAAATTTCAAAAAAAAAAAAAAAAAAAAAAAAAACTTTTAACCGTAATAGACTCGGAAAAACGCTAGAAATGGACTTTTCTTACCGGTAAAAAATCTATATAACTGAAAGTTTCAGCAGAATGGGCTGAAAATTAAAAAAAAAAAATTTAAGTATAATTTGCCATTTTAACCCCGGCCGGCAACCCCGGTTTTCCCTGATTTTTGGCCGGGGCCGGGGTTGGCCGGGGCCGGGGCCCCGGTCGGTTCCTATATATATATATATATATATATATATATATATATATATAATATATATATATATATATATATATATATATATATATATATATATATATATATATATATATATACACTACAAACATTATAGATAGAGCAACCAATATTAATTAACATGGGGAGGAGGGGGATGGAATGGCAGTTACCTTGATTCTTTCTACCTATAAACTAACTATTCCATTTTTCTAGTGTTCTAACAACAAAATTAAACCAGAAAATAATAAACTATTCTGACTACTGAATTAATGAAGGGTAGTATCAAAAGCACATTTTTGGAAGTTTCTTTGTCAATGAAGACTAGTTTTAAATTTGAAATGCAGAAGGGATGAAAGTAGCCATTACTTTTATTGAAATATTTTAGTATAATTTAAAATTTTCTTTTGAAATTTTAAAAGTAAATTGCAGCAATCCCTTCATTAATGCACATTCGATTAGTTTGTTTCTAACCCTGCTTGTGACTTTTTTTTTTTTTTAAATCAATAATTACCATACTTAGGGAACAAAAGAAAAGAATAAACACTTGAAAATAGCTTTTATCTACTTCAACGAAAAGTTTATCCCAGTAATTTTTATAGTACAAAGGAATTAAATTGCTCAGGAAATACTCGTATTAAACACGAAAAACTTGGTACCTATTCTTTCCTAGATTGAAGACAATGGCTAAATGAAATCAATTTTATTATAGATAATTATATCTATAATTTGATATACAAAAACTCAATGTCATCCTTCCATCTGTGTACCCCACTCCAGATGTAAAGGAATCATATATAATAAAAACAAATTACTTCTGATCAAGACATCAGAGCCCTGGGTATACACAGATACACATGAAGCAAAAACAAATACAGACATATGCTCTATTTGCAGTCACTGAAGATAACACTTAAGAGAAATTCCATTACCGTAATACTGGCATATATCCAAGTTAATAAAATCAATAATTTTAATACTGACATCTGGTCACTGACTTTTTCCCCATTAGAATGAAATCTAATGCTAAACCATTTTACAACACAAAGTGGTAATTTTTCTCTTTCCACAAATTTAGCTTCTAAACCCCAGTGGATATACTCCACAAGGTTTTTTTTTTTTTTTTAAAAAAAATTGCATTCTATGGGGATCTAAAAACTTCACTGTAGTTTTGTGATGCTAGTTTTTTCATTATTCGTTTACATATTCCAATATATATCAACCCTGTGTCTAGAAGCCATATTTTTGGAAAGCTAATATACCCACCAAAGAGGTTAAACAAATCAGTATTTGAGTGCTTAAGTACGAATGATTAGTAAATACTTGATATCTCAAAGTTTCTAAGCTACAGCCTAAAGTGCCTAATACTAAGTGTACTGCAATATTAAATGAAGTATATAAGCATGTTAAAATGATCATTCACAAATTTGGAAGTTCATTAAATTAAGCATTTTTGAGGAGCCATTTAATACTACACATTGTACTATGTTAATTGTTTTAAGCTAAATTCAAAATTTCAAACTAAGATACACTACAGCAAACTCTTTGCTTTGATTAAAATCATTGGGAAAATTAACTCGTTTAAGATGGATCAAATTTTATTGCTGATTAACCAAGAAGTTTGCTTTTACTGATGTTCAGAGATAAAATACTTTAAAATAATAATGAAGCAATTGCAAAAAAAAAAAAAAAAAAAAAAAAAAAAAGTAAACCATGGTAAAAAAAAAAATACAATTACACAATACAGTACCACTTATCAATAAGGGCAAGTAAAATTAATTTTTAAACCTATTGATTAATAATCACTACTTTTAAATAAACTATATTCAAAGAAACTGATGTGTCTGTTTCGTAAATCTATAAAACAAAGAATAAGTTACTGTCTTTTAACTTTAATAATTACCCTGATGATCGTATATTATCTACAGCTTACTCATTATTCACAACAATATAAATGAATCAAATTAATTTTTCAAAGTTTCTTTGGAGTAATTTATACAGGTTTTGAATTTCTAAAATTCAATAATTTTTTAAACTTTAATAAAAAAAAAAAAAAATTCAATAAAATCTTTACATTTCTCATTTACAAAATTATCATTATTTTAATCATTTTCATTGCATATTTTATTCTGCTGAGGATGAAAAATTAAATTAGTGAAGCTTTGGCAAATCAATTTTTTTTATTTATTTTTAAATTATAGGGGCTTACCAGTTAAAAGAATTACTTTTACATGATACTGATTTTTCAAAATGGCATAACTACAATCTTGTAAATTTTAAAATTAAAATGCCTTTTATTATAATGTAATTTGTAACTATATAACTAATTATAAAGTAAAAAGTGGTTCAGCGGTAAAGTGAAAGAAAGCCAGCTGTTATAACTAATAATCTCCGGCATCCGCGATAGGCCTGGCCCAGCCAGCGGTATCCTCCGTGGGCCCAAGAAACCCAAGGATCTTCCTCGGAAGATCCTACTGACAGGACGAAAGTCCTACCTGGGGGGTATGGTGAAAAAAAAAAAAAAAAAAAAAAAATATTTTAATTTACTCATTAGTAATAACATACCTCAAATTTAAGACTTAAAAATTAAAAGTATATAAGAAGAATATTCTTTAAATATATAGAAACCTTACTTAACCAGATATTCTATTATTATTCTGAACATAAATAAACAATTTCCCTGCTGGGATTGCCTGTAATGGCTCGATTCAAATTTTCTTTAAGCCTTAATTAAATTTCATTTTGAAAGATTTCTCCAGACCAAGTTCAAACGATAACTACACAATGGCCTTGAAAATTGACATTTTTGAGTATTGGTGTTTAAATCGTTATTGAAAGTCTAAAACTTATATAGATAAGCTATCTTTAGAATTTATATCGCTTGCATAACTAGTGAAAGTGGAATTTACATTTTGTTAAAAGTGTATTCAGTTTGGAGAAACTAAGTTCGAGTCTCGAAAGGATGGGATTCTTATTGTCTTTGAGACACTATTGCAATACCTGAAGAGTACAATATTAAAATTTTCTGTTTTCCTATTCAAATAATAACAGCTACAGCTGCTTTTTAATCTCATAATTGTGTATAAAAATATCTTTCAACATTTATTATATTCACTATAATGTATTGTATATATAATCTAATCCTAACCTACATTTCATTTTCTAATTTTCAGGTGATAAGTTTGCAAAGGAACAGAAGATAAGCACTCTATTACAGGAATGTAAAGCCTACTTTATAGTCAAAAAAAACAAACAAAAAAAAACCCTTAAATTATAAACCTTTAATTGAAAAATACTTTTAAGTTTATAACCCTGATATTAAAAAAATATAAACGACTAAAAATAAGTACCATGATAAGTTATCTAACAAGGGTCAACTTTTTCCTATTAAAGTCCCATTTCAGATTTTCAACTTTTAAAATATTGCCACTCAAACTGTATTGAAGTAGCACATGAAAAATATTTAAAAATATAATGTTGCAATGGCACACAGTTTTTCAATATTAAAACCAATATTTATAAATCATATTGAGAAAAACAGCAAAAGCAGTGAAGAGAAGAGCCGAGAGGGAGAGCTGGAGGATGTTTGGGGAGAGATTGGAGGAAGACCTCAAAGGGAATAGGTCCTTGATATATGGACTGGCAAAATCATACTGGAAAGATAAAACCAAAGTGAATATAAAAAATGCAAAAGGTGATTATGATACTGGTGGTGGGATTGATGGTGGTATGAATAAAAATAAAGTTGCCTTATGACATGGACCTATTAATAAGAATGGAGACAATATTAGAAATCAAGATGGAAAGGATACATATAAGGACATATTAAATAAGAAATGTTACTACACAAATGCTCAGAGCCTTAGAAACAAAAAAGTTGAGTTGACTAGTATAGAGGAGGATCTTGATATTGCTTGCATTATTGAAGCATGGTTCAATGAGGCCTTTTATGGAGACTCCCTACAGGAATATGAAATAGATGGGTACTCATTTTACCTAAACCAACATAGAGGAAGTAGAGGTGGAGGTGTAGCACATATGTTAATAAAAGTAAAATTGAATCAGTGTTAATAACAGACATTAAAACAAATCATGACGTGGAATCTGTGCATGGGTAGATATTCTTAAGTGTAATAAATCATACAGTATAGGGAAATTTTATAGAATTCCTGATCAGAATCAAGTATTAAATTAGGAAATGGTGAAGGAATACTTTTAGTATGGTTAACAGAAGTTTGGTATTTATAAATTGTATTCTATACAACTTTTTGAGTCAGATGGTCCAAGAACATACAAGGCATGCAGCATTGTTAGATTTAATATTAACAAATGATGAAAATATGGTGAATGATGTCAAGAGTTGAGGCGGCTTTAGGGGTTAGTGACCATTATATAATTATATTTAACTGGAATGTGATGTCTGGGCCCAAATTCCAAATCAATAAGGGAAACGCATTAGATTTCAGAAATGGTGATTTTAGCAAATTTCAAGCAATGCTTAATGAAATTGACTGGGATAAGGAGTTTAATGGTCAAAATTGTTTTATCATGTAGGAATACTTTCAAGCAAATATTGACTAATATTCATCTGAATGTTTCAAAGATGAGCCTTATTAGGGTGGCAAAGAGAAAACTTAGTTAATGGATTAGAGAGAAAAGAGAAGATCAGTGTAAAGCATAGATGTTTTAAAATATTCAAAGGTATAGTATGCAGGAAGATTTAGAACATTACAAGAGAATTAGGAATGAACTTAACCAGTCAATAAGAAAGGCAAAGAAAATGACAGAAATTAATTTGGAAAGGAAGTAACAAAGATCTGAAAAGGCTTTTAATCTTCTATAAATTTAAAAGGATAAGAAAATTGGCCCAATTAAAATTGATGAGAATTTAGTAAGTTTGGATAAGGAATTGGTTAATATTTCAATGCTTATTTTGCCTCAGTTTTTATTGAGGAAAGATTGGATAACAGTTTAGAGACTAATAGCCCTAGTATACATGTAATAAATAGGTGTACAGCATTTGAAATTGAGTTAAATGAAATTAAATCTTTCCAAGAACATATTGACCCAGATAAAGCAGCAGGTCCCAATGGTATATATGGTAGAATTTTAAAGGACAGGAGTAACAGTATTGCAAAGGCATTGTATTTTATTTTTAAACAATCTATTAATTTTGGAGAGATACCTGAGGACTGGTAAATGGCATATGTGATGCCTAGATCTAGGAAACTATAGGCCAGTTAGTTTAACATCTCTGGTTGTAAAAGTTTTGGAAAAGTTATTGAAAAGTCATATGGAGAAACATTTGGATGATAAGATACTGTAACAGTGAAGAGTGGGGTAACACAGGGTTCTGTGCTGGGACCACTATTGTTCATATATATATATATATATATATATATATGATTTGAATGGTGAACAAACAAATATTGCAATTACTAAACATGTATTAGTGTAGGAGTCAAGTGACAGAAAAATGGGGAAAGAGTAACATTTCTAATATATAAAGGCAAAGGAGATTCTGGCATATATTCAAATTACAGGGGTTTATCATTAATATACCATATAGTAAAGATTTATGTAAAAATGATAGAAAAGAGATTGAGGGAAAGAACTAAGAAACAGCTGGGTGAGGAGCAACATGGTTATGAACAAGGTAGGGGAATAATGAATTTTATTTTCAGTTTGAGACAAATAGTTGAAAATATAATAGAGTAAATGTAGCTATTATATATTTGCAGAGGTTTTTGATTCATTACCAGAAGTAATTTGTGGAGGTGTTTGAAAGGAGATTACGGAATATCAGGTAAAATGCTGAGAGCTGTCAAGAGTCTGTACGAGTTCTGTTCATGCACAGCATGTACTGGACACATAAATGAAAGATGGTTTGAAGAGAAAACAGGGGTGAAACAAGGTAGTATTGTCACCTGTGCTGTTTGTTGCTTAATGCTTACATATGACAAGATTATTCAGAGATTTAAAGAGTAGTGGGAATAAGAAGATCATGGTTTTTTACATATGCAGATGATAATGCGTTTTGAATTGTTGATAGAGATTGGGAAAAACTAAACATTCATATCAATGGAAGCAGGATAGATGAGGTTGAATCTGTTAAGTATCTTGGAAGTGTATTTGAGATGATGAGGTGTGGATAGTAGGAACTGACTGTAGTTGGAATTTTGCCTGGGTTGCTTAAAATTTGTAAAAGAGGTCAAAACTCAAAAGCACTGAAATTTTTGGGTTAGAAAATTAGATATAATTTTAATTGAGATTAATTATAAGGAAGAAGTAGAATAGCCAACATTCACTTAAATTAATGATTATATGCATTTTTTCAAAAAATAGATTTTGTATTAATAAAAAAATTGACTATTGCCTTCTGGAGGGCAAACAAGAATGATCTCCCCACACTAGCAAG
>SEYY01024398.1:0-5000 GCA_009176605.1 Armadillidium nasatum | reverse complement strand
TGTTTTTCTTCTATGTTTTGTCTTGTGTTCTGGAGTTTTTCGATCAATTCTCGGGTTACCACCTCAGTCTTCGTCGAGATTCTTCACTTTCTTTGTCTTGTGTCCTTTTGGAGTTTTTCGATCAATTCTCGGGTTACCACCTCAGTCTTCGTCGAGATTCTTCACTTTCTTTCTCATGCCACACACACACGCACACTTTACCGCCTGCTCTATTTTTACGCTCCAGTTCCGGATTTTGCTTCTTTCGTCTTCAGTCGTCTTGGTAAGACCGCTTTCTGACGATTTGTCGCAGGTTCAGGACATCTCTCTCTGTTTATCTTTCGTACTTCCAGTCTGTAGGTGGGAAGTGATGTGGTGTCGCATATTATTGTTAGAATTAAGATATTTGTAAGCTAGCAACTCAATTACGATCACAGCGCCCTCTATGGAACTAAGCAAGTTTGAGTCATGCTGGGAAGGAAGTTCTCTCGCTATGCCTCTCTCTTGGATTGGTGTTCCTACTGACAACACGTACTTCTGTAACTCTCGTGAATCCTTATCTAACAAACTGTTAACCGTATAAGTGCTCTTTGTATACCAATATTAATAACTATACTTGCAATAAAACTGTTTACTACATTGTTAATTATTACTTGCAAATAAAACTGTGTTAAACTACATTTGTTATTATTCACATTATTATATATATATATATATATATATATATATATATATATATATATATATATATATATATATATATATATATTATATATATATATATATAATATATATATATATATATATATATATATATATATATAAATATAATATTAATTATAATAAAATTTGAAAATATGTAATATATATTATTATTATTAGATCGAGCACTCGCTTAGCAAACGAAAGGTCCAGGGTTCGAGGCCTGGTAGGAGTAGAGAAATTTGTTCAATTCTCTCTCTCTTGCTTTTAACCTCGTCCACTTAGGCGTAATAAGTACACCAGCGGAATGCTTGGTGCAGGTGGAATAGGCCTGGCCAGCCAGCAGATGTTTGCCGTCGGCCAGTGAAACCCTTGGTTCATCTTCGAATGAACCTACTGACAGGTCTAATAACCCTTCCTGGGAGCGGATTTTTATTTTTTATTTTGATATTAGCTTGAATGAGAAGAAGGCTTTCGATCGAAGGAGAAAATATGTAGAAGATATATTAAAATTGGTCCTTTTAAATGTTAGAAATGTGAATGATGAGGGAGAGAGATTTCAGATATGACTAATTATCGAGAGAGAGAGAGAGAGAATATATGGATTTTATGTGAAACTGAGTTGAAAGGTAAGAGAGAATTATGGCTTGATAACCACAGGGAATTATTTTCATTGATGAAGGAGAGAGTCAGGGCTTGCAGATGAGGTGTACCAAAAATTATGAAAGAAGAATGGTGGAGATATGTGAAAGAAGTAAACTTATTAGTTTAAGGGGACAGTCTCGATAGGCCTGTGTGGCTACTAACTTTCTCTATTTTTCTAATGTTCTAATGTTCATGTGTGTAAATGTGAAGTTGAGGAGTGAAAACTGAATATCTTTAAGGGTGTATATCCAGTGTAGAAGAAATATTGAAGGTGTTTTGGTAAGAACTGAATGAATGTTTGGATATTTGTATTAGTAATGATAAAGTTTGTTTGAATTAAGGTTGATTTAAAAGGAAGGCAGAATGGGTAATAAAGAGATTTATAGAAATATCTGTTAATGTAAAATGTAAATATGGAAATGGGAAAACTGTTAGGATTATGTGCTGTTAATGTGCTAATGAGATAACTAATAGGAAATACATGGTTTGATAAGAGAAACCTAAACAAACAAATGAAGAAGATAGATTGTCGAATGTGAATACATTGAGAGAAGTAGCAGAGGGAAAATCCAATCATTGTAACGTTCTTTGTTACTGTTACTTGCATGATTAACATTTATTTTTGTTACTCTAGAAGTAACCTATCATAACCTGTAATTATTTAATAAAGTATAATTATATATATATTAATATGTATTAAACTTTGGGGCTCAAAGGAAACCGCAGTGTTTTCCCCCAGCAGCCCCTTTTCAGTGAAGTGGACAGTCACGATATTATTATTAAGATTATTATTGAATTTATTAGAATAGGACCTACTATTAAACTTTCAACCTGTAAATGTACCATTTTCTGAATAAAGCTTTATGAATGAATGAATGAATTGTTTTATAGAAGAAAAGTTAAAGATGAAAGGAGGAGGATAGGAAAAAATGAAATTTAGTAGGAGTGAACAATTATAGTAGAAGCATTAGAAAATAAAGGATATTTTCCACAGAATATATATATAAAAAAATATTAGTATACAAGCTGGGAATTGTTTAAAAAAAAAAAAGAAAATAGAGAGAGAGGAGTATAAGAGGAATGAAATAATTTTAGGAAGCAAAGATGTCTTTGCTTAGGGTCCATAAGGAATTTATCATAGGTTTATTTTTAGCAAACCATTTTATCCCTTATGGAAAAATCTATAGAGAAACCTATGAACCCCATGCAAAAAAACCTCAGTAAAATTTAAATTTTTGCCTATTGTGGATATTTTCCCTGTCAGCGCGACCCTAATGTACACAATTTATATGCATAATCTATTCGTCAACTATATATAGCATTTGATCGAACATTAAATTTTTCTAAGGATGGATGATAGAAGAAATGAAGTTCGTCGCGCCATCTATTGAGTTTGAAATTCACTCTTGAAGCACACCTGCCTCGAGGCGAAACACTGGCTATCAAAGTCACTTCCCATCGCTTAACCTACTCCGCGATGACGTTTTCTAAGTGTTTGTTGTAAAAAAATTCTTTTTGCAAACTTTTGCAGACGTAGTTTTTCCCATTATTTATTTATAATTTATATTATTTATATATATATATATATATATATATATATATTATATATATATATATATATATATATATATATATATATATATATATATATATATATATATATATATATATATAATATATATATATATATATATATATATATATATATATATATATATATATATATATATATATATATATATAATATATATATATATATATATATATATATATATATTAATATATATATATATATATATATTATATATATAATATATTATATATAGTATATATACACACACAATTTCAAGAACGGTAGGCTTGACTCACGGGCTTGAGTACACCGTTTCGATCCCTCTTGCGATCTCCTAGGTCAGGGGTGGGCAATCTTTTTGAGAGTGCGTGCCAATATTGGCAGAAAATCTGACACAAAATTTTTCCCCGTGCCAACCAAAATTTTTTAAATATATATAATTTCAGTTATAAACACATTTAAAACTGATCTAAATTATTTTTTCTCTTCTCCCTCCTGGAAATTCTTTCACATTTATTTTCAAGGCAATAATTACAACAGTAAATCACAAATTTTAATAAGATAAAGAGAATACCTTACAAAAGTGCTGTTGGAATTTTGTATGGCGCTGAACCCTAGAAAAGCGCTTAATGCAGTTCTGGTGATAGCTCTACCAAGAATAAACCTAATTCTATTAAAATTTTAGCCTACAATTAATAAAAATAAATTAATAAAGGAATTCACCATTTAAAAATGTTCTTCAAAGCGTTAGAATAAAGTACAAATTTTAGGGGGATTTACTGATTTCGAAGAAACTTGATTTCAATGGTGGCTTATTTGTAAAAGCTCTTGATCAAGTAAAATTTTAAAGGTAAAATATGTAAAAGTAAAAGAACCTATGTTTCCTTACAGAATTCTAAAATTTCAACTCTAGGGATAAAAGCATAAATATACCTGCAAATGGCTAATTAATTTAAAATAGTAATAATGCAATGGTTACTCATCTATCAAAAACTCTTCAGGCGTAGATCAGGTTTTAGTTTTTAAAAAAACGTTAAAATCATAATTGTTAAAGCGGCGGTAAAACAAGCCTGAGTTCCTAGTTTCTCGTGCATAAAACGCAAGAGTCAAAACACATGTAAAGTGTTGCCATTCTATAAAGGATTTTCTCAGTTGAGTGGACAATATTGAAAAACCATAGTTAAGTTTGTCTATTTATAACAAACGTAATTTAAAATTAAGTTTGCTTGCATTAAAATTTATTAATCAATATAAACTTAAATCTGCTTTAAAACATATACATAAGGATTTCCAATAGCGGGGCTCGAAGTCAACTTACCGCTTCCAGTGCGCGCAGCCGCTTTTATAGCCTTCCGCGCAGCTGCTTTTATAGATTAATGAGAAGTTGAATTTGCTTATTTTTCAAAAAATAGGCAAGCAAGCACACTTCGGAACTCTGTTCCCATGTGGGCTAAGCCTCTTAAAGATGCTCCCTAAAAAAAATATGAAAAAATTGTTTGATGTGCCAGAAATTTTTTTTTGGTATGCCACGTTTGGCACGCGTGCCAATGGTTGCCCAAACCTGTCCTAGGTATCATAATTATTATAAAGATTATAATTAGACAATGGTCTTCCCTTGAATAGCCATTTACTCGAATAGGGTAATTCCTTGAAAAAACTTTATATATATATATATATATATATATATATATATATATATATATATATATATATATATATATATATATATATATATATATATATATATATATATATATATATATATATATATATATATATATATATATATATATATATATATATATATATATATATTATATAAAATAATAAAAAAAACCGTGATTTTTTGATTTTTTGATTTTATTGATTTTTTTTTTTTTTTTTTTTTTAAATAACGTCACTGTCTTCATATTTAAAAGTTCAGAATATCATAACAGAACTTAAAAAAAGAAAGTGAATTAAAATTAATATAAATTTAAGCATTTTATCGAGCTGGGGGAAAAATTAATCAACGTCCAACGATATTTTTGGCTAAATTATTGAAATCTTCAACACTGTTTTACTTCCTGAATTCTGGCTTTAGATATTTACTGTAAAAGGC
>SEYY01024397.1:17500-20000 GCA_009176605.1 Armadillidium nasatum | reverse complement strand
AATAATAATAATAATAATAATAATAATAATAATAATAATAATAATAATAATAATAATAATAATAATAATAATAATAATAATAATAATAATAATAATAATAATAATAATAATATAATAATAATAATAATAATAATAATAATAATAAATAATAATAATAATAATAATAATAATAATAATAATAATAATAATAATAATAATAATAATTATAATAAAAATAGCATATAATAATAATAAATAATATATAATAATAATAATAATAATAATAATAATAATAATAATAATAATAATAATAATAATAATAATAATAATAATGAAGATAGAGAAATTTATTGCAAAGTGCAGAATAATCAAATCTGGCAGAAAAAAATTCAACTGCAAAAGATAAAAAGTGCTAATTAATGCAATTGCTTTTGTGATAACAAATCGTGCTTGCTTGGTGAAGGTTTGTGTTTCGATACCCAGAATGAACTTTTGCGTAGAATTCTTACCCTCGATTAAGGGTCAAAATCCGTGAAGGGTAAACTTAATCTAAAATCTATTAATGTAAGGATTATAAAACACTTCATAGTCTACAAAGTGAACTCGTAAAGTAGGAACTAATTTCGTCAGGATAAGAATCAGTTGTTTTGTAGATTCTGTTTAACAACGTCACAGAATAACTTATATTTTTATCGACGATCTGCTAGAGCTTAATGAAATGAAAACCATTTCACTTCGCTAGCCCATGTGTATCAAAGGAATTTCTAAACATTTCTCTCTCTCTCTCTCTCTCTCTCTCTCTCTCTCTCTCTCTCTCTCTCTCTCTCCTCTCTCTCTCTCTCTCTCTCTCTATCTCTATCTCTCTCTCTCTCTCTAACTCTGAATCATTTACAGACAAAAAAAAAAAATGTTGAGAAATGAGAAGAAATGATGAAACTATGAGAGTCTGATAATTAAAACGAATAACATCTGAGAGAAGCACATTATATATTAATGTGCAAAAGTTTTGACATTTGTTACAGAATAATAAGAAAGCTACAGATTAAAATGAAGAGAAATTATGTAAGATATTGTTAAGGAAAAATTACAGTAAATAGAATTATAATACATAAAAATACATAATAATGACTTTGAAAAGATGAAAGTAAGTAAAAGTAAAAATGTCTGGAAAAGAAATAAAACTAGAGATTTAAAAAATAAGATTAGAGTGAAAGGAACTATGAAAGGAAATATGATAAGAAATAATAAAAACAAAACTAAGAACCCTATGGGTATGAAAATGGTAAAAATTGGAAAGAAAATCAGCTAAATATAAAAATGGACAGATTTGGAAAATGTGATTGAAAATCAAGAATAAAGAATAAGATGAGACTAAAAATCAAGACAATATTGAAATGAGAAGAATTGGAAAAACCAAGACTAAAAATCAGATGAAAAAAAAAATTGTAAAACTTGAAAGAATATAAAATGAGAAGAATGAAGATAAATTCCATGGAACTTATTGAAAATAAAAGTATTGTAAAGGTCACTGATAACGGAAAACCTCCTTTCAGAAGCAAAAAGGTCATCAAATTCAAAGATTTGAGCAAATCACCGAAATTTTATCCAAAGGATTAGTAGTAAGGATAAATGATAAATTAATTGCATCAAGAAGAAAAGCATTAAAGTAAATTTCCTGCTTGGTATATCAGCATAGAAACTTGGAAAAGTTTAAAAAAAAGGAAGAGGTTTTATCTTTTAAGGCATACAATACGATTATTAAGTGAAAACTGCGCTTAGGAGAAAGGATAAAGGCTTCCATGCAACCATTGGTTAATTAATAATGACAATCTATATTACTTTTTAAATTAAAGAGCAAAAAAAAATTAATTAATCTATTAGTTTTAAAAATAACTGAAATAATAGAACAAAATTTATTTTTTGACTCAGAGAAAAAAATAATAATGAATAAAAAAAAAAAAAACTATAACAATTAATTTATTAAAGCTTTCAAAAGAAATGGAAAATAGGTGAAGTTGGAAAAATATTTTCTAAGTTTACATCATTGAAAATCACCTTCGAGAAGGTTACTATTTGAATTAAAGGCCGAGGCTTGAAATGAGTATCAGTTATAGCAGCAAAATTCTCTCCTGTTGCATTATTATTATTATTATTATCATTATTATTATTATTATTATTATTATTATTATTATTATTATTATTATTATTATTATTATTATTATTATTATTATTATTATTATTATTATTATTATTATATTATTATTATTATTATATATTATTATTATATATTATTATTATTATTATTATTATTATTATTATTATTATTATTATTATTATTATTATATTTTCATTATTATTATCATCATTATTATCATTATTATCATTATTATTATTATTATTATTATTATTATTATTATTATTATTATTATTATTATTATTATTATTATTATTATTATTATTATTATTCATTATCATTAATATTGTTATCATCATTATTATTGTTCTTATTATAATTTATTAT
>SEYY01024397.1:7500-10000 GCA_009176605.1 Armadillidium nasatum | reverse complement strand
TCTCTCTCTCGCTCTCGCTCTCTCTCTCTTGCTCTTGTTTAGATGCGTGTAGGAAGTTTTATTCTTCTTATTGTTATTTTGCTTTGTGTCGTTAGAGAAGTTGCTCGAAGTTCAGTAGATCATTAGAGCTCGTTCTATATTTTTGTTCATATTTATTTACTTAAACTGTTTTGGAATTTATTAATAGACATTGTGTGTTTGCTCCGATTATTAATGTTTTCCATTGAAGTGTTTCATAAGCTCAGTTACTTAATCGACATTAGTTAGATAATGTAATTAAATTTTAATGAAACAAAATATCAGTTGTGTTTCAAAGGAATTAGTTTAAATACTGGATAACATTTATCAATTGTGTTTTTCGATTTTAAAAAATTGTAGTGCCTTTTTATTTTGGTTTTAAAGAAAGTATATTTTAGAAAAACCAATATACTAATTATTTTAATAATAATAATAATAATAATAAATAATAATAATAATAATAATAATAATAATAATAATAATAATAATAATAATAATAATATATGAGGTTAATTATGCTCGTTTCTGAGTTTGAGTTTCATAGATTTAACGGTCTGTAATTTCTACATGTGCATAATTATTATAATATCATTTATACCACAAACATGATCAGTGGAGATGATTCTCAGAATCTTATACCACCCAGCATAAATGTTAATCCATTTTTTAAACACAACGACAATAAAGTCAAGTTTTCTTTACACAAAGACGAAAGAAGTCAAAAAAGATGTACTCAAAATGAATTGGAAAATAGGCTCAATAAAATGATTCAAAAATTATATGAATCGAGGAAAATGAATCAGTCTAAAGGTATTAAAAAAGTGGAGAATAAATCCACTTCTCCAGAAGAAGGAAACGTTATTTCGCCTTTGGTTATCAATAAGATACAGAAGTATATTGAAACTCGTTTGAAAAGGTTAGAAAGTGATAATCTTGGAACGCCCAATGCAGGTCTAAGTTCTTTCACTGAAACCGATCGGCATTTGCTAATGAACGAAATCATAAGCTTGTTAGCGTCACAGAAGAGAAAGGCTAAAAATAATTCTGAAGTAAATTCTCAAAAGGTTGAGAAAGTCAATGCTCGATTTGACATGAAGAACCCAATACAAAATGGTGTTGATCTTCTTCCTGAGAATCCCCAACCGACGAGTAAAATTCAATACATCAAAGAGAATAAGAATGATGACTTGGTTTTGAAAGATATTGGGCATTCTTCTAATTACAGCGACCATAAACAAGGGTTTGAAAAGATTCATCAAAAGTTTCTCCCTCCTACCAAAAACCTAAATAACAACCATAGGAAATCATTATTACTTCAACAAATACCAGAAAATCTGCCTGTGAGGAAAGTTATGGCTAAAAGAATTAGGGAAATTGAAGAAGCAATAAAATCAACGCTAGATAAAAGATCCGAAACTCATGGTAATGCCGTATTATCTCAAGCAGAGTTCCTTTTGCAATCTCCAAATCCAAAGAAAGAAACTATTGTTAAATTGGAAAAAGATTTCCAAGAGAGAGAAAGCAAATATATGGACCAACTATTTTTTGATTTCAAGGAAACTGAAAGTTCTGAAAATGCTGAAGATTTTCACATTGTCCCTATTCCACCTCCTCCAGTTGATTTCGATGATAATTTTTTACTATCCAAAAGAACTTCAAATGAACTTGAGGAAGAACTTCCCGTAACTGATGAAACTAAACCTCGCTGTTTACTTTGCAACAAAACTTTAGAGAAACCCAGAAATGAACAATCAGCTTCAGGGAGCGAAAAGGAAAACAAAATATGCAAGAACTGTATCATTTTAGAAGCTCACTTGGATAAACTAAAAGAATTACCGGACGTGCCTTCTTGTCAAAGTAATTCAAATTTCGAGAAAAAAATATTTTGTTCAGAACAAAAAGCTGAAGATACTGAAGAAGAAACTTTAGAAGAAGTAGAAGAAGAAAATAATGAAGAAGAAAATGAAGAAGAAGAAGAAAATAATGAAGAAGAAAATGAAGAACAAGAAGAAGAAGAAGAAGAAGAAAGCTCTAGAACTTTTACTGATTCTGAAGATAAAAATGATGCACAAGAGTCATGGAGTTCTGATGAAAGCGATACTAGTAATTCTATCGAAAAGAAAAGGAGGAAGGTTAAATATATATATATATATATATATATTATATATATATTATATATGTATATATATATATATATATATATATATATATATATATCTATAATATATATATATATATATATATATATATATATATATATATATACCGTTATATATATATAATACCGATATATACGATACCGATACCGATACCAAATTACCGATACCGATACCGATACCGATACTTTATTATAAAATTATACCGATACCGATACCGATCGATTATCGATATATCCGATACCGATACGATATATATATATATATATATATATATATATATATATATATATATATATATATATATATATATATGTATATATATA
>SEYY01024397.1:0-2500 GCA_009176605.1 Armadillidium nasatum | reverse complement strand
TATTATTATTATTATTATTATTATTATTATTATTATTATTATTATTATTATTATTACTTATATCATTATTAATATTAATTATAATAAAAATGATAATAATAGTAATAATAATAATATTGTTATTATTATTTTAAAACTACCTTATTTTTTATCAATGTACTTTTTTTCCTTCGTTTCAGGTATGTTGTGCTTTCCTTATTATTTTAAACTTACAAAAGTTTAAAAATACGGTAAAAATACGGTAAGAAACAATAAAGTAAAATTCAAGGTAAGTAAATTTTTATAATAATATGAATAGTCAAAATTGTCAAAATAATCAAAATAGTCAGAATAGTTAAAATAACAAAAATAATCAAAATAGTCAAAATAAGTAAAATATTCAAAATAGTCAAAATATTCAAAATAATCAAAATAGTCAAAATACTAAAACTAGTCAAAATAGTAAAAAAAAAAAGTCATAATAGTCAAAATAAGTAAAATCATCAAAAAAAGTCAAAATATTCAAAAAAGTCAAGAAAGTGAAAATGCTCAAAATAGTCAAAAAAGCCAAAATAGTTAATAGAGTCAAAAATAGTCAAAATAGCCAATAGTCATATGACATTTTTCATAATTGATGAATTAAATCACATGTTTAATGGTCGCTTGTTTCGATCTCTCGTAAGAATCCATGCCAGAAATTACCTATAAAGACCCCCTCCGAATAGTACAATGTCCGTGATATGTGAATTTTTTATAATAAAAAAAACATGTAAAATTCATGATAGAGTAACAATTTTGTATATTTATGTAAGTATGATTAAATATGTATACATAAGTAAACATACATAAATATTTAAATATACTTATGTATGTCTATTTGCTTAAGCTAGTTTCTTAAATCTTATTAATGTAGGATTGATTATTTTTATTATCTGTTTTGTATGTAATATTTAACAAAATATTAATCCTACCCAATACCAGAAATACTCAAAATAAGTTTGTTAGATACTATTTTCATACTAGTTAGACCACCTTTCCCTAACCTGGGTCGAAATGGACCCCAATTGAGGGGGATCCTCAAGGAAACAATGTTATTTCTGGAGGTTCATAATATAAGCTAGCCTTTATCTATATGAGTATATTGGGGTTTAAAATATGCAAAGTTAAGACTTAGAGGGACTACTAGCAAAGACTAAAACTTAACTAGTGATTGACTATTACATAAATATACATTATTAATCAAGTTAAGAGATTTGAGAGAGGAGAACTCGGAGGAGTGAGAGCTGTATAAGCAAAGAAAAATATAAAAACTTAGCGAAAGTTAGGAAAAATAATTTGCTTCTTTTTCTCTCGCTTTCTTGCTTTTTTGTAAAAGTGAATGAGAGAGAGAGAGAGAGAGAGAGAGAGAGAGAGAGAGAGAGAGAGAGAGAGAGAGAGAGAGAGAGAGAGAGAGAGAGAGAGAGAGTTGGAGAGAAATATAGATAAAAGAGAAACGCCTTACATAAAACATTTAGATTATCATTATTAAATCTGATATAAAATATAATAACAGACTCGAACAGAATAAAATTGAAAAAGATAAGTAGCCAAAAGAAAATCAAGATGTTGTTAAAATGTAGCTAAAATAAAATAATAATTTACTTTTCATTTAAAAATAAAAAAAAAAAATAATAATATGAAAAATAATATGAAAGTTTAAGATAACAGAAAATGAAAAAATCTGGATAGTTTTCATTTGAAAAGATCTCATCAAGTATGTGTGTGTGTGTGTGTGTGTGTGTGTGTGTGTGTGTGTGTGTGTGTGTGTGCGTGCGCTGTGCTTACGCGCGTGCGTGTGTGTTCATGTTTGCATGTATGCGATTTATTTTTCTTCCCTATATTAACTGTTTCCATAATTACAGAGAAGAAATGGGATAAATAACTCAAATTTTTATTTGGTTTTCCTTTCTTTTTGAGAATTATATATAATTATATAATATAATATATATATATATATATATATATATATATATATATATATATATATATATATATATATATATATATATATATATATATATATATAAAAATTTAAGCCTCGTGAGAATAGATAGAAAAGAAGATAGATAGATAGTAGATGGATAATAGATTAAATAGATAGGTAGATAGATAGGTAGATAGATAGATAGATAGAAAGAGAGATAGATAGATAGATACATACATAGATAGATATAGATAGATAGATGAATAAATAAATAGATAGGTAGAGAAATAAAGAAAGAGATAGATAGAGAGATAAATAGACAGGTAGATAAAGTTACACTTTATCAGATAAGATTTTATTCCTATTTTAATATATTAAATACCGGAGGGATGTCAAACGATTCTCTCTGAATACTTAATGATGTAAACTTATTTATTATTATTATCGAAATATACAATTTCCTTTTCTAAGTGAAATTAAATTATAATTATAGAAACGGCGAATTAAATTATTATATGAAAGGAAGAAGGTAAACAATAATTATCTCGGATTTAATTA
>SEYY01024396.1:157500-167500 GCA_009176605.1 Armadillidium nasatum | reverse complement strand
GAAGTATCAGCAAAGTTCTTTAGAGATGAATTTAAGTTTAAGGTTATATATATATATATATATATATATATATATATATATATATATATATATATATATATATATATATATATATATATATATATATATATATATATATATATATATATATATATATATATATATATATATATATATATATATATATATATATATATATATATATATATATATATATATATATATATATATATATATATATATATATATATATATATATATATATATATATATATATATATATATATATATATATATATATATATATATATATATATATATATATATATATATATATATATTATTCTCATTGTGCATTAAAACAAGCCTTTAAATCACTGGGAATCTCTAACAGTGGTTTTGCTGTTTACTAAAATTAGATTTCACAGAATAAACGCAACACAGAATAAGTTTCCACTTCTGACGGAAAACATAACATGAGTATGAAAATTGTGTTTAGAATTAGGTATTAAATTTATGATAAATTTATAATCAGAGCGACTTCTTTTTCTATGTGAGTGAGATTTTTTGTAGTACTTGTCTTTTATTTTAGTGATGGGAAAGAATGTGTAATAATCAGACATGTTAACAGGATTTTTCATACTTAACTGTAGAAAGTATTTTTTCATTTGTAGCTCGCCTCTTCTACCCGTTGTGTTTGGTGTGGCCTTTTTATCTCTGTAATTGTACCTGTAATATAATAGAGCAGAGTTTCACAAACTGGAGGTTGCGATACCGTATCAAAAATTAACTGTCTCGAAATATAAATTAATATAACGTGTGCAAAAGGAAATAAATACATTTTCTGAGAAAATGAATTCAAATATTAAAGAATACTATTTTGAAGTCAATTCGTAAAACGTATCCAAAACTACAATCCAAAGTCTTAATTTTATTTTATTTTAATGTAATGTATGCGATTATATTTTATTTAAAAGTTTGTCCATATTCTTATGCATATTAGAAACACACACACAAGCAAATTTTCAAGCGATAACATAACATATGCTAATTTAAACACATATGTTGCTATCAAGGCAGCTGAACAGTTTTTAGTAGGCCCTTGTATATCATTTTTATTACGTATTTTGCTGAGAGTTCTCGAAGTATTTTCATTCGTTTTTAGGTTTTGAGAAAGAGTGTCTTGGAATATTAATATTCTATCCACCGTTAAAGAGTAAACGAAGTTGGCGATACCAGCAATTTATAATTAAGTAATTGCTTTTATATTTGAGCCAATGATTATGAGCATTTTTGAATCTGCCTATAATAGATTAATTTGAATAATATTACCATTCTTAACTGAAGACTTGGGACTACAAGAAGCTTTCAGTTAGTAAGACTTTAGAAGAGCAGAAGTTTTTTAACATTGATTACTTTCTCGTCTACTCCTTGTTTAAATCTCGGATGATTTGTTTCTAGATTGAGAAAGGAAAGCAAAGAAAAAAAACTATTCTATTAACTGCTCTCCAATCATTATAATTTTTCACATCAATTCTTAGCTATCTTAGTGTCTCAAGCTCCTCGATACAAATTTTTCTTTTAAATGATGTAAATAAATATTTTTAAAGAAAGTCGGTAAAAATTTTTAAATGCTAGTAAAAAAATTTTTTTTTTAATGACTAAAGAAAGAATATTATTATTATAGGAAGATGTAATGTATTAATGTGCCTTTCAAATTTTGGGGAAGAAAAAAAAAAAAAAATTACCTGACTTAATATATTATGGTTTTCATTTTCTGATAGAATTTCTAAATATAATATATATATATAATATCTAACATAGTTTCTTTGTAGTAAATTTAATAATAGACCATTTCAATATTTTGAGATTTTTACCCTTTATCTTAAAATAATTTGTTATAAATATAATTTTATTGTTTTATTTTAAAATTTTAGGTGGTTATTTGTAGCGGTGCTTCTGAACTTCATGCCTTCATAGACAAGAACCAACTTACCGAAAATCTAGAAGGGTGTATTCAGTATAATCATAAAGAATGGATTGAACAACGAGTAGTAAGTTAATAATAATAATAATTATAATAATAATAATAATAATAATAATTAATAATATCTCGGAACAAATTCGTTACTAATCAAGCTGGAAATATTATTTATATCATACTAATCAAAAACAGTCATGATTTATTTTTTTTTTTTATCTACGAACGAGAAGAAAAATTACAAATAATTTTGTAAAAGTAATATTAAGGGTTCTTTATTCCTCCATTCTCGTAACCTCCTCCTATCCAGTTGGCAAGTACCTTAGTTCTTCTGCAGTAGTGTGTGTTATTTCTCTCTTGATTGAAATAACAATGTCAACGGTTGCCAAAAGTTGCCAGAAAACAGTGTGAATGGTTATTTTTAGGATCCTAATTCAGTTAGGTTTTTTTGTGTTCATTTAACGGATTTAATTTACAAAAATCCAATGATTTTGCTCCATTTACGACAAGAAAATATTCTGACTTCTTTAAATTTCAATGAATTGATTTTTATTGTATGAAATTTATCTTATGATTGATCCTCTGTTGTTGTAATGGTAGTTTATGGTCTATAATTGTTTAGAGTTTCCTTTCTGTCTAGATTTAATAATGGAGTATATTTATTTACATTTTCAAATGTACTCTTCCGAAACGTGGTATTTTTTTTTTTTTATATTTACTGTCGCTTGCTCCATTGTAAATATTATACTTAATTTAGTCTTCTTTTCATAGCAAAATACTTGTCTTCATAATCTTCTTATAGATTGAATTATTTTAATTTTGACTGTGCTAAAAAAAACAATACTTTATCACATATTCTCTTCTTTTTTCTCTCTCTCTCTCTCTCATATAATACCATGAGTGGAGTGTGTGAAAATTATCAGAAGGGAGTAGATCCTAATCTCCCAAATCTCTTCCAACAATATGTGTCAAATGTTTAATAATAATAATTTGCTTCTCCCCTCCCCTCCCCTTCTTTTACTCTCAAACAAAGAAACCCAATATGTGTATTCTAATTCATGACCTTTGAAAAAAAAAAAAAAAAATACCAATCTTAATTTATTTCCTTTATTTCTTTCTTAACTTTCCCAGGATGAACAGAAAATTAAAAAATAAAGATAAAACTTTTTTAATTTTCTTAATTAAAAAATACCAATAAATATTAGGTCTTCGAAATTTCTCTTATTTAACTATTATTTTTTAATTATGATGATGATGATTCATACTTATAAGACAATATTTGGCATTCTAGAGGTTGTTTTGTTTTTTTTTTTTTTTGTTTTTTTCTTGTGCATATACGGATGTTATAAGAGCTAATGCATAGTTTATCTTCAGGAAAAGGTTTTTGATTTTTGTTTCTTTGTGAAACGGTATCCAACATAAAGGTTTGATCTATAAATAGAAATGTATTTTAAGAACCTTGGTTTTTATTCGGGTTTTTTCTAATGTTTTCTACAGTTTTCTATTCTACTATTGTACTTGTCCATATTTAAGGGTTCTCCTAGGTCAGAGTACCTTTCATTTTACTTTTAAATTAATAATAATAATATATATATAATATATATATAATATATATATATATATATATATATATATATATATATATATATATATATATATATATATATATATATATATATATATATTATATTATATATATATATATATATATATATATATATATATATATATATGCTCTTGTACTTTAAGCACGTATAGCACCACTAATGCACAATTGAGCACATTTTTTTTGTAGTCACTTGCAATATCACCACCAAATAATAATAATAATAATAAAAAAAACACTGCATGATATGCACATGGCTCTAGACTTATTGTACATAATTTTTTTTTTTTTTTTTTTTTTTTTTTTGCTTTCATATTTAAAGCTAAAAATACATATTTGCAGTATTTTTTTTAAAATTTTTTTTTTTATTTTTAATTAATTTTATTAAAAAAAAAAAAAAAAAAAAAAAAAAAAGTTTTTTTTTTTTTAAAATTATTATTAAAATTGTTTTTTCTAGTTAAAAGAGTAATATTGCTTGTGGAAATTAGCATCAAATTTATCTGCATAATAATAATAATAATAATAATAATAATAATAATAATAATAATAATGATAATAATAATAATAATAATTAATTAATAATAAAAAAAAAAAAAAAAAAAAAAAAAAAAAAAAAAAAAAAAAAAAAAAAAAAAAAAAAAAAAAAAAAAAAAAAAAAAAAAAAAAAAAATTTTAATGTTTTAATTACAAAATAATTTAATTTAGAAATTAAAAAATAGAAAATTATAATTAAAAAAAGAAATTACAGAAATCAATAAAATTTACACAAGATACTATTTATATAAATTACTAATGCTGTAAAGCTCAATAATAATAATAATAATAATAATAATAATAATAATAATAATAATAATGATACTAATAATAATACTAATAATAATAATAACTAATAATAATAATAATAAATAATAATAATAATAATAATAATAATAATAATAAATAATGTAAAAATATTGCATATGTGTTTTGTTAAAAAATGCTTAATTAAAAGATGTTATATTACAGTAATAATTTAGTATGTACAATATTTTTTTAACATATTAAAACAAAACTATATTGTAAATGAGTAAGTAATACAAGTATTGCTACCCAACTTAATTGATAAAGTCGAAATTTATCTTTATCAGAGATATACAAGAAACATATTCGGAAATTTCATTTTTGTAGGTTGTGTTCTTAAATATCATTCTATAAAAATTTGATAATTTTTGTTTACTAATTGTGAAAATAGGACATACCATTTCAAAGAAATTAGTAGAAGTTGAGGTTTTTAAGTTGATTGATATTAAAGTATTTTAAGATAGAAATATATATAAAAGAAGTAAATATGGATCAGTTAGCATAAGTTAAATTGTAATTACCAAGGAATAAATAGTTAGTGAATATAGATTATAGTTCGGGAAGATATAGATTATGGCTCCTAATCTTCTTAGAATTTTAAGATTGCAAAAATTTAGCTCTAAATATAAATCACTTACTGGAAAATAAATGAAGCTTGCCTCCTGATCTTCTTATGAATAAGATTGTAATTACCAAGCAAGAAATAGTGAATATAGATTCCTTTGGGAAGAAAGAGATTTGCCTCCTAATCTTATAAGACTGCATAACCAAGCCAAAAATAAGTTAGAAAATATAGATCGCTCCTGGGAAGATGAAGATTTGCCTTCTACTCTATCTATAAAAAATATTTAAATAACCAAGTAGGAAATAAGTTAGTAAATGTGGATCACTTACGGGAAGACAAAAGAAGACTAACCTCCTAATCTTCTTAAAAGTATGATTGCAATAACCAGCAATAAATTAGTAAATATAGATAAGTTACGGGAAAATAAAGATGATTTGCATCCTAATCTTCCTGTAATTAAGATTGCAGTAATAAATTAGTAAATGTAGATCATTTACGGGAAGATAAAGAAGACTTGCCTCTTAATCTTCCTATAAAGAAGATTTTAATGAGTTGGTAAATATAGATCACTTAGAGGTAAGGAAGACTGGTCTCTTAATCTTCCTATAAAGGAGATTTCAATGAGTTGGTAAATATAGATCACTTTAGAGGTAAAGCAGACTTGCTCACTAAGCTTCCCGTAAGAGATCTATATTTACAGGAAGGGAAGTCGCCTTTGTGCTCCTGTGAGTGATGTATATTTATAGTTGAAGGTGCAGAAAAAGTAAAAAACAAATTACAAAAAAATACTTAAAAAAACAAAAACAGATTGAGCTTTTTTACTAGTATATAAATTTTTTTAGCGTTTTTTTTTTTATTTTTTTTTTAATAAGTGAAATTAGAAAACTACTCATTGTTAAAATATTTTTTTTTTTATATCACTTAGTCTTGTTTGAGTATTTTTAAAAATTCTGTTTAAATACTGTTCACAGCATCTGTGTTCTTCAAAGAAGAACAATAGTATGGCAGAAATGAATTCAGCAGATTACACATTATCTAGTAGGAAATGTTGTGATTTTAGTAGTAAGGTGGTTAAAGGAAAAAGCTCTGAGAGAATTTTTGATGAAAAAAATATTAAGGATATAAAATCTACTAAAGAATCTGCTAGCGCTGAAGATATTTTGAGTATTTGTTCAGGCGCCAAACATAGCTTTGTTAATTATGTTCTACAGATCCAGGTGCGTTATTTCAAATTAGATTTGAGAGAAAAATTTTTTTTTTTTTTTTTTTTTCAAAATATGAAGGCCTACTTAGAAATTTTCAGTTCGTTTTGTAGATTAATCATGTACCTTAGCAGAATAATTGCTTGCCTATAAACTGAAAAAAATCGATGTTTCCATATTTTTAGCTATTTTATAGTTAATTCGGTTTCCGGGTGATGCTCCAGAAGTTTTCGGGGTAGATTTTAGTCAGAATTTTAAGTTCTTCATTTTTTATTGTATTAGAGCTTTGTAAATTAGGCCATTAGAAACTTTTAAGGAAACTTGGAGCTTAAAATTTGCTTCTATTGAACTGACAGGAAGAATCCTGGTGATACGGGATACGTTAAATTTGCTTTAGAATAGCAGTTACTTTTAGAGCCAAACCCGGGGCTGTAATAACTATTTGTAAAATCCATAAACCATCCTTCTTGCCTTGACAGATGTTTAAAAGGAAAGTCGTTGTTAGTGTGTTTCCATTTAATTTTTATATGGTGTAGTTAAAATGTGGAAGTGAATTTATTATCACTTGCAAGTAAGAAATTTTCAAAGAAATATTTTATCAAATCTTTTTTTAACATAGTTTAACTGTTTTATTGTTTATGTTGCATGTAATAAATTAGAATTTTTTTTTTAAATGTTTGGTTTGTGTATGCTAATCTTATGAAAGACTAGTATGTATTTGGCATGCTATATAGTTCAGTTGGTTTTTTGATAATTATTTTCTTTAAAAAAAATTGTCATATTTTCAGCCTGATTGTTTTCGAATTATATATTTTTTTCCTTTTGTTTCATAGTATTTTCACAGGTTTTTTTTTTTTTTTTTTTTAAATTATGATTATAAACAAATTGGAGAAACCAAATTAAAAAAAAATGAAAACAATGAGAATTACCATTAACGATGATACCTTATATAAAAATGGCGTCACTATGAGATTTGAAACGGCAAAAAATTAACTTTCAAATTGGGATTCAAAACATAATAGAAATGATCGAACAATAATAGGAATAGGGTTGAGTCTAAGGCTGAGATTTAATAAACTGTCCGCTCCTTTCAAACTTACTTGACCCTCTGTCTCTGCGACGTGACGTTGGTGCACTATCTCTTTTCTATAGGTACTATAATGGCAGCTGCTCGAGGGAACTGACCTCTCGCATTACAGCACCATTGCGTCGCCCTCGTAGCACAAGGGAAACCATGCTTTCGCATGAATTTTGTGCGAATATTGAAAACCCCAGGCTTGTCCGTTGTGGTGCCTCCTCTTTTCCAGTCACTTCTGTTCTGTGGAACTCTCTACCATCATCTGTTTTTCCTTGTGTATTTAATCTATTTAATCTTCGTCTCTTTAAGGCCTTCATCTGCGCCCACCTAAGAGATTTGCGTTAGTCAGGATTTCTGCTCCCCTCCTTGAAAAGGGCTTGGCCCGTGAATGGTGGTAACCTGTATATATATATATATATATATATATATATATATATATATATATATATATATATATATATATATATATATATATATATATATATATATATATATATATATATATATATATATATATATATATATATATATATATATATATATATATATATATATATATATATATATATATATATATATATATATATATATATATATATAATGAAAATTAAAAATTGCGATTTTGCAAGTCTTGTCAGCAAATCAAGTTATTTTGGCACTTCTCAAGTTATTCACAAAGTATTTGTTGTATAATACACGAAAGGTTGGTCACCCTGAGTTAGAATAGTATTTCGCATAGTTAAATGAATATTATTATTATTATTATTATTATTTATTATTTTGTTTCAGTTATTGAATTAGTAGCAAATAGAACAGAAATTGAGAGACTATTCTCTGAAAAAATTATAGCATGAATCTTAACTTCCAGGATTTTTAATTTCTCTGTACTGAGACACGAATGTAGTTTTTTCACATAGTTATGCCTGTGGAATCTGTAATCTACGGATTTTGGGTCTGTTCTATAAAACTCCAGGCGTAATAAATATATGGTGGAGGAATATAGTTAGAGTTCTGTTTCACTATTATCAGTCAGTGCTATTTTCATGTATCCATAAGATTTGTAAATTTGTTTCTCTATTTTCTTCATATACTCGATCTCTCTCGCTCAATTTGCGAGCAGTTTCTATTATTTGGATGGTAATTTAGATGTTCTGAATTATCAGTCCTATTGGGTATTGTTAAAACGTCGACCGATAAAGTCGAGAATTGTAACATTCTGTTATTTATTTATTTATTTTTTAAATGTTCCCTAAAATTGTTCTTAACTTTGTAGTATGTTTTGCTGTCATATCATTAAATTATATATTCGAGTAATTATTTTTACAAGTTACAAGATAGATATGTCAAATAGGTTAAATATTCAACTATCATCACTTAGTTAAGTTTCCCTAAAAAGGCACCCTTGTTGCATGTTGTTGGGAGACATCAGATTGATCTATGTTTGTACTTGTTGAATTCACATGATTACCTTGAATTTTGTTTTCAAGCTGCATTAAAATTGATAAATCCAGTTTGGTGTTCCTCCTCTTTTCTAAAAAAGAAATTTTTTATACTTGAAACTAATTAAAAAATTATGTAATTTCTTGATCTAGATATATGAAGTTTTAAATTTCGGTTTTTCTTATGATTTTGATGTGACCGTTTTGTTTTTTTCTAATAGTATTCTGTATTTGCACATATCTGTTTCTTCTCTGCATGTTCCTTTTCTCTTATATCGTTTGTGACCCTGTTCATGGCGTATTTTTTTATGCTTATTTATTTATTTATTTTTTAACCGAAAGTTTACTTTGGTTCCACATGATATTCTCTACTTGATCTCGGTTCTTTGCCGTACTTTCGTTATCATTATTTCAATCTCTTCATGGGTTAATATGTATTAAAATTTCAACAATAGTTTCAGTATCAGGTTCATTCCATTAGTTATGATTTTAATCTTCAACTGCTTCATTTGTAGATGCTTTTTTGCGTTAATACACTTAGTAACTTTTTTTCTATTCTAATATTATTTGTTCAAGGAAACTATACCCTTTCCATAAGTAAATGTATAGTTGGGATTGATTTTATGTTGGAAGTTGAAAGTTTTGATAGCTTAGGGAAAGTGTTCCTCCTGATCATATTGACCATCACTGTAAATTTTCAGTAAGTAATTAGTTTTCTTTTTGGAATATTTTTTTTTCTCACAATTGGTCTTAAGATTAGACAGTGCTTAAATTTTTAACTTCACTACATGGATTCTTTTCATGTTATGGTCTTACAAGCTTACTCTATTTAAATGTTTATTTTTGTTGATTTAAATAGAATTTTGTAATAGATGACTTAACTTTTAAGAGTGTAGACAGTTGTTTTTACGTATTTAAAGAAGTTTTCATATATGAAATAGTTTTGACCAAGCCCTATTTTGTCTACAAAGATTTGTACGAAATAAATTTGAAAATCGCCCATAGAAAGAGAATTACTTTAAATTTTTTTTTTCCTTTTTATGAGTTTCTATTAAAACCTTTGGATGGTAAAATGCTAAAGAACCACACGAAATTCAACAGAATTGGAGAGATTTAAACATTTATATTTAAGGGCCGATAGGTCGTTTGAAAATTTATAAGTTAAATCAAGTGGAGAGAACAGAAAAAGGAAATGTGTTCCAGATTTTACTAGTAAGTATTTGAAAATTGAGTATTGCAGTTGTTTGGGCTCAGAAAGTTGAACAGGGAAATATTGAGATTGTGTGGAA
>SEYY01024396.1:145000-152500 GCA_009176605.1 Armadillidium nasatum | reverse complement strand
TTATAAAATAAAAAAACAAAATTAATTTTTGACGAACTCGAGAGGAGGAGCAACAACATTTTGAATCCAGATCTTTTCAACAATTAAAACTTTTTAAAAGCTTACAAATTAGGTGAGGAACAACAAAATTATCCAGTCGGTTCTTTTTTTCCTCCATCAAAAAAAAAAAAAAAAGATTTAAAATTAAGTATGCAGCTAAAACAATTCTGGCCTAATTGTGGAGGTTACGACGCAGTTGGTGAATATGAAGATAATCTTCGCAGGGCTCTTGCTTTTTAGTTGTCTACTTAAACAAGAGACCATGTAACCTTGACTAGGTATGGCGGCTTGTACCAACTTGTGTTTATAACCGGTAGAGGCGCAAACCTCTTGTAACTTTGAGGGGCTGAGCACAGGACGCCACTGATCAGCAGTCTCGAAAGGATTGTGACAGGCCTAGCAAGCTGGCAACCATCATTCACCTGCTCAAGAAACTTGGATCTTGCCTTGGGACCCTAACGAACCTTTTCGTCAACAACCACGGTGTAGGGGATTCGTCCAAGACTGCTGACAAGTGTTTGCACTTACAGGAGTCTGGTGAATAAATAAATTATACCTGCTAATATTACCCTTTATATACAAATATATATATATATATATATATATATATATATATATATATATATATATATATATATATATATATATATATATATATATATATATATATATATATATATATATATATATATATATATATATATATATATATATATATATATATATATATATATATATATATATATATATATTGTACAAGGTTTTAAAACGTCTTGAAGATGTTACTTTGATGTGCGAAAAGAGGAAATGTTCCTTGAAGAAAATTTCATCACGATTGCCTCGTCCTGTGCACGCAGTGACTCCTGAACCTGCTGTGCCCTTGCCTTATGCCATTACAAATTCTCCAATTGTCTTCCGGCGTTCAAGGAGTACAAGCTAAAATATCGTCGCTTCCCTCTGTACAACCTTATAATTTAAGTAGTGATTTGAAGAAGAATGCAAACTCCCTTATCAAGTCTTCGTCTCTTACAAAGGTAAGGTTTGTTATATGCATACCCTGTGGATAAATTAAAAGTAAATGCATGGCACACGATCATTTTAATTATTGTTGAACTTTTTTCATTGAATTTTAAATTCGGGAAATATAATTTATTATTTTAGAGTAATATTTACATTTAAAAGAATTTAATTAATAGACATTGAAGCTATGTAGATTTTCCTTGATAGTTTTACTTTGTTTGCGCTCTCACACAGATCAAACATTTTACTCATTATTTTTTTTTTTATTTTCATTAGTTTCGTTTTTGAATTACATGTTAAAGCTAAAAGTATTTTTACCAAGTGTGTGTAATTCTTTTATTCTGAGAGAGAGAGAGAGCGAATGCGAATTTTAAGAGAATCTTTTGTCAGACAAATATGCGAAGCACATAAAATTTTTTAGCGAAAGAAGAAAAATGATTAAAATATTAAGTACATTTTTATTTTATTTTTTTGCGGTATCGAGACTTCGATATCTGTATCTGTACCATTCAAACTGCTGCTTCATTTCTCTTATGCTATTACTGATACAATGGATATCGTTCCTATGAAATATTTGATTTAATAACTTTCCTTAATAGGTGAGAGCTTGTGGCACTTCTTTACATACAATTTAATTCATTCACTTTTCAGCTCTCTTAACGATAGAGGGTAACCATTACATATATATATATATATATATATATATATATATATATATATATATATATATATATATATATATATATATATATATATATATATATATATATATATATATATATATATATATATATATATATTCTAGACAGATGAAAATGATTCGCCAGACGTTTGTGATCCCGAAATCTTGAGAGCAAAGAGAGGACATGTTTTAAAGGAACTTTTAGAAACAGAACAAGTTTATGTGTCCGAGTTATGCTCAATTTTAAAGGTTGGTCATTGCTGTTTATTATTTCATTCTTTATTAAATTTAAATGGGATTGAAACTTACTTTTGATTATAAAACGATAATTAATGTTAATTAATCCACTGTGAGAATTGAAGATGAGGCGTGCAGGTGTGCGCGCGCGCGCGTGTTTGCCTTCATGTTTATTGGTGTTTCTGTAGAATATATTTTAGAATTTTTACGTTCGATTTTATCCTGTTCTATTAATTTATCATTGGGGATTGGAATGACTTTTTTGTTAATTACTTTTTTTTTAGTTTTATTGATTATTTTTTTTTTAAATCTTCCTCTTAAGATATTAAGTTCTTATCCTCCAATTCGAGCTAATAATTTGCCCCTTTTTCAATCACCTTCAGGGCTATAAAGATGCAATGTTGAGTCCCGAAATGCAAGCTCACATTCCCATAAATTTGTACGGGAAGACTGACATCCTCTTCGGTAACATGGAGGAGATTTTCCGTTTCCACAATGACATATTTTTGAGAGATCTTGAAAACTGCATTAGTACCCCAGAGCTTATTGGTTTATGTTTCGTTCATAGAGTAAGATATATATATATATATATATATATATATATATATATATATATATATATATATATATATATATATATATATATATATATATATATATATATATATATATATATATATATATATATATATATATAGTCAAAATGAACACTATAACCGTGTTTTGTTTTATACAATTAAAACCCCAGGAAATTAAAACACAAATTTAAAAAAAGAGCGAGACTTTCGAAGGAGCAACCGTCCTTCCTCTTTCAGGCTCAAGTATTAAACTTGAGCCTGAAAGAGGAAGGACGGTTGCTCCTTCGAAAATCTCGCTCTTTTTTTTCAAATTTGTGTTTTAATTTACTGGGGTTTTAAAATTGTGTATATATATATATATATATATATATATATATATATATATATATATATATATATATATATATATATATATATATATATATATATATATATATATATATATATATATATATATATATATATATATATAAAAGTTTACTTTTTAAATACATATTTTATTTTTATCTAATTTGTCGTTTTTCAGAAAGATACGTTTCATCATCTATATTCTCTGTACTGCCAAAATAAACCTCAAAGCGAAGAACTGCGTCGACAAGTTGGAGATAACAATGTATTTTTTAACGATTGCCAAAAACGTTTAGGGCATAAACTACCGTTAGGTGCTTATTTATTGAAGCCTGTTCAGAGGATAACTAAGTATCAACTTTTATTAAAGGTAATCATTCATTACTTGTGTACCTATATATATATATATATATATATATATATATATATATATATATATATATATATATATATATAATATATATATATATATATATATATATATATATATTTATATATATATATATATTTTATTTTTACAAAAAGAACTATTAAAAAAAAAAAAAAAGCATTGAGCTATCATATGTTGTCTTATACTAAAACAATTACGCACCTTCAGTCGAAATATTCTTCTTATAATTGACCACCCCGACATGCCAGGCGCTCTATTCTACAATAGAACTCTTGCTCCGGCTACCCATTGCATATTTCTTAACTTAATACACCACATTGGCCCTAAGAATTCAAGTTTATAAAATCCACAACATTTTAGTTCACTTCCACCACCGCTACACAGTACTCCAATTGCAAAATTTCTTACACATACAAACAAGCCACCGTTCCTCAACACCTATATACAGAAACACGATCCTCTGAGCCCCCCACACCCCCAAACGGGAAATCTGTGTAAATGAACAGTCATTAAACGTAGAAGGCAGATTTCGTTTATATATATATATATATATATATATATATATATATATATATATATATATATATATATTATATATATATATATATATATATATATATATATATATATATATATATATATGGATAGGATCTTCTTAAATGCACAGACGAAGCTAAGGGAAGGTCAGAACTGCAGGAAGCTGTTGAAACGATGCTTGATGTTTTGAAATGTCTTAATGATTCTATGCACCAAGTTTCTATAACAGGATATCCTGTAAGTATACAGCAAAATTTTTATTCGTATGTAATTATATTGCAGAGATTTGGCAGTGTGTATAAGCAAAGTATTATCATTTTTATCATTATTAGGGAAATTTGTCGGATCTTGGTCGTCTACTTATGCAAGGTCCTTTCTGCGTTTGGAATGAGAAGAAAAGTTTAAGAGATTTACGCCTTCAAGCCAGCTCAGCGTCATATATTTCTTTACGATAAAATGCTTTTATTTACCAAGAGGGCCGGAAAGGACACAGAAAAGGAAACTTACCATTTCAAAAATGCACTGAAGGTATGTATATATATATATATATATATATATATATATATATATATATATATATATATATATATATATATATATATATATATATATATATATATATATATATATATATATATATATAATATACTTTTTTTTTTTTACCTTCTCACCCCCTGACCACCCCACGCTGGGGTGGCCACACATCGCTAATGAAGCCGCCCACCGCAGACGGCCTCCTCCAGAGATTCACTCAAGGCAGAGATGTCCCAGAATATATATATATATATATATATATATATATATATATATATATATATATATATATATATATATATATATATATATATATATATATATATATATATATATATTTAACAAATTTCGTATTTCAAGAGCATTGCCATATTTTAGGAGGGGAACTTTCTTCTTAGTTTCCGAACAAGGAATCGAACCAGCGCTTTGAAGCGCGTAAATCAGTCGCTATACCGTTGTACCACGGCAGCAGTCAATAATAAATAACTTTTAGAATTTAGAATGCAAAATATTGGGAGTAAGGAAAGCTTTTACTTGGATATAATTTTGTAAATATTAGTTCTAGTAGTTTTTGAAATTAAGTCTTTATTTTGCAGATGTCTCAAATTGGTTTGACGGAGAGCATAAAGGGAAATAAAGGCGATAATAGAAAATTCGAAGTTTGGTTGCAAGGTAGACAAGAAGTTTATACGATATTTGCCCAAACTGCTGAAATAAAAGATTTGTGGGTCAGCGAGATTAAGAAAGTACTTCTCGACCAATTTGAATATTTAAAAGGAGAAAATATTAAGCAGTATTCATCAAGGATTCAGAAAGGGGCGAGCGTGAATGGTATTATTGTTCCTCCACATTCACCTACAACTCTTCACAGGTTAGAAAATCTAAAATAAAAAAAAAAAACAGATTTAACATTTTATAGTTTATTAACTTTTTCATAAATTTTAATAAATTAACAATTAACCAAACAGATTTTTAAGATGCATAATTTTAATAATTACCAATTATCCGAACAGATCTTTAAGACAAACTGCTTCTTGGGACATTGCCGGAAGCTCTTTTTCGTCGGATAGTGTTAAGAACTCCAATTGTGACTACGAACTTGCCAAACAACCTAATAATGTTATGAAATTCTCCGATGGAAGTGGGTTTACGCTAGGGAGTGTTCCTGGAGAAGAAGAAGAACCTAGTTGGTCATCAGATTATTCCCCTTCAGATGAAGAACCTGAAGAACTAGAAACTTTTACAGAAGAAATTGAAGTGAGTCATATATATATATATATATATATATATATATATATATATATATATATATATATATATATATATATATATATATATATATATATATATATATATATATATATATATATATATATATATATATATATATATATATATATATATATATAATAATCTTTTCCTAGAGTTCCTCATCTCGGTTTGTAGTTCTTGCTGATTACAATGCCATGGGGTCTTCGGAAGTTAGTTTGAGGGAAAGTGACAGTGTTGACCTAATTAAAGTAGGTTGTGCTGGTTGGTGGTATGTGAAAGTTTGTGGTACCCCTTATGAAGGATGGGCTCCTGCTGCGTATTTAGAAAGGGTCATGAAAAAAGGAAATAGATCATCCCCTTCAGTTAGTAGTCAAGACTCAACGACGGAATTAAGGCCAGCCACGTCGAGGTAATCTTCGGATTTTAGTTTTAGTTCTGAATTTGACTGATGTTCGTGTCTTTTAATTTAATAGTTTAATTACTTAAATGTTTGGTCCTTTGTTATTTAAAATGTTTTTTTATAAATTTTGAAATATTTAGTTGTGAATCGTATTATATCCTATAATTCTAAAGTTTAGATTATTTATTAATATTTTTCACTGTCTGATTCGTTTCATATTTGTTAACTATCCATCTTCTCATTCTTTTACTGTCATTAGTTTCAACTAAAGTTTCGTGAAAATTTTGAAGGGTTACTGGCCAGGACTTGGGGCAGGGGGGCGGATAAAATATTTTTTGGCTCCAATTCTGCTCAGTTTCGTTCCCAACTTTATCTTATGCTTCATTTACACGTATGAAGTTGTGGATTATATAGTTTATGAAATTCTTGAGTTTTAGAAGGAAAAAGAATTTTTATTATTAACTCATTTATTTTCATTTACATTTGCAAATATAAAAACATTATTTAGTAAAGATTTCCCCACCCCCCTCCTGGTCAACTTCCCTCCCCCAAAATTTTTACATCTTTCAATTCCCAAGTCTTGCTTCTGTGTAATTAAAGACTTAGTACAAAAATCTTTTTAAAAGCTTTGCGTTGCCCTAACTTCTTAGGTAGTTTACAAACATGCTCTGTTTGCAACTTCTATAGTTTTCCAATATGAAAGGTTCTGTCTTTTTCTTGCCTATTTTATTGGTTATTTTGGATAAATATTATTTTCTTAATAAAACCTTATATATAATTATATTTCTTTTTATATCTTTTGGGTCATATTTCCAGTTTGTGAAATTTTTATTTTAACTTTGCAGGTCATCGGTGGCTTCTCTTTCAAATAAACCTGAAGACGTTGTCAGTTGAAAAGCATTGACCTTTACTTCTAAATATATATCCATACGTATTTATTTATTTATTTATTTAATTGGGGCATATATAAATAAATATATATATATTCAATTAGCATTGACCTACCTGTTTAGTACACGAAAAAAAAAAAAAGATGTAGTTGGGTTTATATATTATGATGGAGCTCAAAAAATCTTTCCCTACATTACTGGATTAAATTTATTGTAATGGTTAGAAGATTCCCCGGAACTGGATATTGAATTTCCAGTTCCGGAATTTGTTAGTAGCTCGGTAGAATGGACTCGCTTTTCAATTACTAAACTTCCAGTGGGTCTTCCGTTGCAGCGGAAGTGTAGGTAATCGAAGCGTCCTGTAACAGAACTATAACTCAAGATGTTTGTTTTCCTGATTCACTAGTCCAGTTTCTGATTACAGAAATATAGACAGTCAGTCAGACCTCTCCAGAACCAAAGATCATATATATATATATATATATATTATATATATATATATATATATATATATATATATATATATATATATATATATATATATATATATATATATATATATATATATATAT
>SEYY01024396.1:135000-142500 GCA_009176605.1 Armadillidium nasatum | reverse complement strand
TTATTGCTTTTAGTTTATTTATTTATATTTTTTTCAAAAATAAAAGTTAATTTTAAAATTGAAGAGTTAGAAACGGCGCAAAGACGCCTCGAAGTTATTGCTCTGTTATCTATTGTCTTGCTTTTCATTTCGGCTTTTTTTTGTTTTTGTTTTATTGAGGTGATGATTATGATTATTCTAGTCATTTAGTCTATTAAATCTTTCCTCACACTTGGCACCGTTTTTCCATGTCTTCTAATTTTCCCTTTCCGTTTGGCTTCTCACCTTTTCCTTTATTCTTAAATATTTAATTTTCCTCTTAAGTTTTTCTTACTTATCATCTTCACTAGTTTTTTTTTTTTTTTTCTCATATGAATCTTTGTCTTTTGAAAATTTCTTTATGGGGTTTTCTCCATTTTGTCTAATTCTTTAATTTCCCCTCTTCCCCAATTAAGATTTTTTTTTTAATCAGCCAAACCATTCTCTATCACCACATACCTATGATATGAAGTACAGGTCTTATTAATTTTTTTTTTTTAATGGGCCGGGATTGAAAAAGTTTCCAAATAAATTGTTTTTTACATTTAAATGTTTCACTTGTTGAACTAGATATCTTGTACAGATACCTAAAAAATGACCAAATATAAAGACAGCTATGAAAGAACGTAAGAAACATTTGTTTTATTGAAACTTTTTTTTATTTTTATTTTGCTTTTGCATTTGTCATTTTCCTGTAAACCTATTTTTAAAGGTACATGGCACACAAATATTTATATTTGAGAACTGAATATGAAATTTGTCATAGTTTCACATTTCAGATATGTCATATCCTACTACTTTTTTGGGGGGATTGGAAAATAAACTTGTTTTACCTTTTTGCTTTTCGTATATTTTGTTCATTTTCAAGAAAGACCTTAAGATTCTCTGCTTAAATTCATTCAAACTTTTATTTTCTATCGAGCAATCGTCTTTTGACTGGATATAGCGGAACTGTTTCTAAAATATGATTATTATGATTTATCAATTTTATTTTAAAAGGATTTTTAGATATATGATATAAATATAATAAAAGTAGTAGTTTCGAAATAATAATATGCAAATTGGTAGAAAATTAAAGAGGTGGGGAAACGTATATATATATATATATATATATATATATATATATATATATATATATATATATATATATATATATATATATATATATATATATATATATATATATATATATATATATATATATATATATATATATATACCACCGGTAAATATAATATTCAATTTTTGTGGGTAAAGGGGCATTTGCGTCTTCAAATATTGAAGAGACAAATGCATGGCATACGAACATTTGTCTACGGAGGGGCACCGTCCCTAACCCGTGAGTAGTTGAGTAATGAATATTTATTACATTTACATAATATATTGTAAGATCTTTTATTCATGACTATAAACTACGAAAAATAATTCTAGTACTTTTTGAGTAAATCTCTTAATATATGACATTGAATATACACAAATAAATATTATCAAAACCAAGAATGTTTTGAGTTACTTATATTAAATATATTAAATGCATGAAAGTTTGCTCGAGTTTTTTAGTAACTTCTTTTCATCTTATATATAAAAAAAAGAATTTTATTCACTGATTATAATCCATTCGTACCTGACCTAACCTAACCTGTTTTACTATTTCCACTCCCTTCATATATATATATATATATATATATATATATATATATATATATATATATATATATATATATTATATATATATATATATATATATATATATATATATATATATATATATAATATATATATCAGTAAATCTCAAATAAAATGTCTATAAACTGATTAGTTTTTTTTTATTCATTCCAACATTTGTAAATGTATTCTAGAAAGATCTATTTTGATTTGTATATTTATTAACTTAATGCCCTAAATGTTATTTTTACTCCATTTTAAGGGAAATTATTCCGAACCTGGTGTGGGGAACCTGGTATTTGAATTTGTAATATAAATATTCTGTCCCGTTGTGGTTCTACAAGTCTGAGTCCGCTAAGAGAAAAATTACGTTAAAAATAAAATTTGAGGTAAAATTTTCCTCCTCTTCATTAGTTGGAAATAAAACTTAGTGATTATATAGATATGAAGTACTAACTACTATCGTGCAATCTACATTTTCACTAATGAACGATAGACTCGGAAGATTATCACATTTTACAGTTTAGTACTAGTTCAACCAAGATATGTTATGGAAACTTATAGGAAGAGACACGAATTAAGGTCCTCTTTTATGGTAGTAACTGGGATTGGACAGTTCCCTGACCATTTACGCGTTATATGAAACATATTTCCATACAAAATACACCGAAGGACCTTTTCAAATCAGGAGCTCCAATGGATCGCGTTATAGTACTGGCCTCTTCTCTTCTATTTTTAAGGCTAGAGACATTCTGGCATTCTATCCCTCAATTTCAAAAGGTTTGTCTAATCAAATTTTTCATTTCTATTTTGCTTTTCGAAGAAAAGTTGAGAGGTATAAAAAGTCTTAAATGTAAGAGAAGACCGTTAATAGTGAAGCTTCCTTACTATTTTGCTTCAGAATTATTTTCATTGGTTGTCCTTTATTTCTATATTAAAAGAAGACACTAACAAAACTTCAGATTTCTGATCTGCATAAGGAGCCTATATCAACTTCTCTTTTTAACCACCATATTTCAATCAGAAACATTAATACCCCATCCCATAATAGCAGCTCAAATTTAAAATATAAAAAGTGAATAATTTCCTTCCCAAGAGCGGAAAATGTCTTTTTTTTTATCTTTCTATAAAAATTGTGGGTTGAGGCTTTTTAAGACGATGACATGTTATTACTGGAGTAATTAACTTTTGTTCTGTTGTGAATTCTCGACAGTTCCCTGAAATTCAAGAATGTCTAAAAGGTATATACATATGCAATTAACATACTCATGTAAACACCATACTACTGATAAAATTCAGATCTCCCTCCAGAATGTAAGAAATCTATAGTTTGATCTTTAACCTAATTTTATACTCTCGCATTTTTCCTTTCTCAAAACACAGTTAACAGTAATCTTCCTATACAGTATTTAACTTTAATAAATTAGAAAAAAGCTTGAATCCTTTCCCTTTGACCTTTAATTTACTATGGGTTATTGCGAAGAGGAGGAGGAAGAGTTCAATCATCAAAATCGCTTGAAAATATATGTGGAAAACCATAAAGTTTACTCACGTGACTGCAATTAAGCTGCACATTCTTCCCACATACAATACAATATTAAGTCAAGATTGAATGCATACTAATGAATAAGCATGTATAATATTTAAAAAGTAAATGTAATAAATTAATTAATTAAAATAAAAAGGTTTCTACTTTATACCGAAACACAGAATAAACCCAATGTACTTCACTTGATGTTTTAGGTGCTAAAATATGTGCAGTTATAGTTGTGAAGTGTTAGAAAGATTAACTAATCTGCATTGAGATAAGAATGCAATTGACCGTCCCCAAAAGCCTCTGCAGTGGTTGTTGATCATGATGAAACATATCTGCTAAAGGAGGAAACAAAAACAAATATTTAGGAGTGAACTCGTCACATGATCGGAAAAAGTGACTAGAAAAATTTTTTAATGTTGCAACCACAGTTTACCATATAATATGGTAAACTTTGTTGCAACGCTGAATCATGGGATTTACATGCTTAATCCTTCTTCACTTCCGCAGTATAACGGGGAAGTAGGGAAGAGTACATTAGGAATAATATGGAGCATAATAATAATTATTATTATGGAGCAAAATAATTATTATTGGTTGATCTCTGAAGGATATCTGTAGTCAAATAAAAACTAGTTTTATATTTCTTATATAGTTGATAGGTAAATAAAATAAAACCGTTTAATTGCATCAATTTTAAATTTGTAAACCGATTTTTTTTCCTTTCTATAACAAACTTGTGAAGACTGAGCTGGCACCCACATGAAACTCGCCAAAATGCAAAAAAACAACTACTTTTGATCTACGTTTACATCAATCATTTGAATACCCAATAATCGAATTATACCCAGGTAATACGTCGCTTTAATTAAAGTATTCTTTGAATATGAGTGTAGTGTCCCTATTAAACGAACAGAAAAGTGTGAGAGGAATCAAGTGTAGAGGTATTTGACAAAGCGAAAAGAACTAGATTCTGGGAATGTTTGTGAGCGCGTGTGTTTGTGTGCGTGAAGTTTTAGAAGCACATTAGAACATCTAACTTCTTAATGAGCTGACTGAAAAGTTAGTTGGTAGTAGTTTACGTATGTTAGTTTACGTAATGTGATCCTTCAAGAAGGATCAGTAAGACACTGATAATACTAAGAAATAGCTGGTTTGAGTTGACCATTTTGAAGATGTAATAGTTATATGAAATATTTTAAGACGAGTTCTTGAATCATTGAAAACTACCATTTTTTTTTCTTCCGCAAATTACAATAACGTAAATAAGAAGCAGGCAAGCCCCTCTTAACATTTAATAAATGAATATGTTGCTATTCAAAATGATAAATTATAATAAGACAAACCATTGAAATTTGAGTGGGCAGGTGTGGAAGTAACAAAGTTTAATGACTAGTGAATGATGATAGTGCATTTAACAAAACTCCGAGACACACCACTTTTAATTAAAAATTTAAAGTATGAAAAACGTAAAGCCTTTTACATAACGGCAGGGTCCATCCACAGAATGTAGGGTTCATTCATAGAAACACAGGATGGTGTAGTATGGATATAACTACACATCAGATCATATGAAGACAGTTCTCTTCGATTGTCTACAAAGAACAATGAACCTTTTACCTGATAATTTTCTTTTCCCGAGAATGTCTGCAGAAGTATATGAACAATATTTCTGCAGCTAACACCATCCTGCACAGTCATGCAGGATATAGTGCTTGGCATACTTAATATTACATATATATATATATATATATATATATATATATATATATATATATATATATATATATATATATATATATATATATATATATATATATATATATATATATATATATATATATATATATATATATATATATATATTGCATTCAAGATCAGTATCCTCATCTTCAAACGATTTTTTTTATGAAGTATCGATTTTTTTATGAAGTATCGATTATTTTATTAAAATGAAGGCCATGTAAAAAAACGAACATTTGTCTACGGGGGGCTCTGCCATCCGTACCCCCCAGACCCGTGAGTGATGATGATATTGTCGACTACTTTTCCTGCAGACGATTTAGGGTATTTCCCATGTTTTTTATTGACAGGTAGGCAGACCGAAGAGATAGGGGCGATCCCGATATATCAAATCAAATATCGATATTTGAGGATAATGATCTTGAATATATATATATATATAATATAATATAATATATATATATATATATATATATATATATATATATATATATATATATATATATATATATATATATATATATATATATATATATATATATTACGTGAAAAAGATAAGGAAGTTCTCATAGATACTGTAATTAGATATATAATTTCGACAAAGTCCAAGTATAAAGTTAAAATAAGTCACATTTATTTACGTATCAGAGTTCACAATTTCAAAATAAAAGTCACTTAGTGTCTTTAGTTCTTTTTTTTCTTTTACTTCTTCTTCCTAAATAAAGGAAAGGGAAAATATATTTTTAGATTCTGGGCTTCACAGTTTCAAAGTTATATAGTTTAAAAGTGGTTGTAAAATAATTCTTTCTTAGTAAGTCAAATAGGAATAATAATAATAATAAAGTTTATTAGGGAGATATATATATATATATATATATATATATATATATATATATATATATATATATATATATATATATATATATATATATATATATATATATATATATATATATATATATATAATATATATATATATATATTGCTTCACACCCACATCATACCTTTAAACGCTACACGACTTTAAAGAATTTATGAAATATACGGTCGCAAAATGGCCTAGATTTCTGGATTTTTCAGCTGATTTTTCAATTTTTTAAAACTCGATAACTTACTTCCCTTTCGTTTCACGGCATTTTAAATAAGATTTTCGTTCGTTTTTGATCATGTTCTATGAGGTAAATTGCGTTACAATCGGCCAGTGTGAGTGAGATAAAAAATTTATATATATATATATATATATATATATATATATATATATATATATATATATATATATATATATATATATATATATATATATATATATATATATATATATATATATATATTATATATATACCGCTTTTGGTGAGAAAATTTAGTGACCCAAATTATATCCACCAGCGCTTAAACCGATACTCGGCTTTGAAGAATGAGCGTAGAGGCTACGTCTAGGGTTAGAGTTGGAGAAAGAAAGAATGGAAGTATGTTAATAAACGAATTACACACACAAACGAATCAACTCTCCTCAATGGAGCAAGTATGTGATTAGTGTGTTTTGAAGAAAAGTGTCTATTGTATTAACGGTAGTATAAGAATTTAGATAGAGTCATGGAGAGCGAAAGAAATGATAAAGATAAAAGCTTTTTAATCCACCTTGAAGGGCTGTATGAGAAGAATAGTCAAAGATATGAGATGCGTACTCCATACAAGAACGATCATCGCCGCAAGCATTTGGAGTGGTGTGAAGAAATTGTGAAGACGTCTCGGAGCACCAATAACTTTTTAGTTATTTAAATAATGTGATTCTTTTTTAAGAAAGGTCACAAGAAAACAAAATACAAAGAATATATACAAGAGAGGACTTTGTGTTTTCAATGAAAATGCTCAAGTTGTGTGGATATAAATAAACTGAGTTTTTGAGTCACTGAAGACAAACATATCAACTATGTTTTCACTACACTAAATAAAAATAAGAGAATGATCATGTAGGGTTCTGTAAGGTCCTAGCAACGGTTTTTTAAAGTTGCGTGGGGCGCCTTTCAAAGTGAAGTGAGGTGAAGGAATCGCCAGTCAGAGTAAGAGTTGATAGATGATGAATAACAGAGAGAAGCCCATTAATGAAGAATAGAAATACATTTGGATAGGACAGATCCTTGAAAAACAACTTTTGATAGATTTAAAAAATGAACTGTTCCTCTCTAAACTACTAAAATAGAATGATTCGAAAGGAGTTGAGAATAAAGGAAATATGCTGAATAAGGGAAATTTAGAAATCAAAACTTTATCCCAGACTCTCTTATAATTCTTTCAATATTATCCAGTAATACAGCAAGAAGATTTACCGAAATACTAAAGAGTAGATGACCTTGAGTCTGAGAGAAAGGAAAAAAGATAACCAGTAGAGAACGATTGCCATACTGGCCATCATAAAAAAAGATTAGTAGAATTCACAGTTCCCAAAATCTTTCCGATTAGGGTAGACTAAAAACTTTAAAAACAAGAGGTTAAAGTGATAGGACGATCGTTAAAGGGTTAAGAAGAGTCCTCCAAATTCA
>SEYY01024396.1:82500-130000 GCA_009176605.1 Armadillidium nasatum | reverse complement strand
CTCAATGGAGGAAGTATGCGATCAGAGAATTAGGAAGAACAATGTCTTTGTACTAGCGGTAGTAGAAAGAGTGAGGGCAACAGTTCGTCTTCAGGAAAGAGACTGAAGGAGGAATCGCAGAAATAATAAATTAATAATCTTAAATAATAATAAATTAATATCTTTCAACTACTCCAGATATGCGATACGGTGCAAAAAATTGTCCTAACGAATCGTTGGGACAAGTGGCAAAAATGTCACAACAAATTGCTTCGGTTTTTTTTTTTAATGAGAAAATAAATCAGTAAAGCGACTTCCTTACGCTTAATATGTATTTTCTCTATTGAAAATTTTACTGTGATATTTTTGTCACTTGTACCAACAATTCGTTGGGACAATTTTTACAGGAATATTAAGAAGTAGGAGAAGGTTTAAGTTGTGTGTTTCAATAATATTTTTTGTGTGGAAAATTTTCTTTAAATAAATAAAGGAATAGATAATTTGAGGCATTGAAAACAACTATGTTTTCTCTACCCCAAATAGAAATTCAAAAAAGATTTTAAAAAATAAAAGCCACAAAAGGCTTCATCCTAATAACGATTATTTGAAGTTTAGTGGGAAATTTTCAAAGTGAAATGAGTAATGAAGGGTGGGGGATCACCATGGTAAGAACGGATGAGTGATGAAGCATCAAAAAGATCACTAAAAAGAAAAAGTGTTGGGGATAAGATATAATAGATTTAAAGGGTGAAAAGTTGCTGTCTACGCTGGTACTATAGACCGATAGGAAAGGAAATCAGAGACGTTATATAAAGAAGGATAGGTACCAAAAGAAGCAAGTTTATCAAAGCTATGTGTAAGATTTGCATTTGATATGTCTAACATCACATCATAAGAATCATCGAAATTCGAAGAGCAAAAGGGTCAAGAATCACAGAGAAGGTAAAGGTCACCTGGAGAAGGAGAGCATTCGAAATATCACATAAAGTTAAACCAAGGTGTATCAGTTTTACTTAAAAAATTAACGACTCCATGCCAAAGAAATTCAACTCCGTAATGCGTTCTGAACACTCAAAAGAGCTCCTTGTACTGAAGGAGTAATTAATCTAAGTGAAGATAAAGTTGTATGACAACAAATCCGACCAGTTAGTAGCTCCGAAAAACTGTCAATAACATTTCCTCGCCATAGGCGGGGACCTTTCATTCTAAAAACCTGAAAAGGGAGAACTAGATACAGATTTAAAGTGATTGTGGATGAATTCAGAGGTGGAAAGAATTGAAAGTTAAGAAAAGTTTTATTATGCTGGGTTAACCACCAAGGAGATAAGGGATACGGGTAGAGAGTTGCACCATCTGCTCTATGTTAATCTGGATAGAGATGTGTTAAGCGAGTTCACCAGCTGCTCTTAATAATTTCAGGAAAGCCACTGGCTGCCTTGAACATTAGAATAACCAAGAATGATGATTTCAAAGAGAAAGCGAGGAATGTGCTCTACTTTAGAGTTAGAGTAGTCGTAGAATTTAGGATAGTTAAGTTAAGAGATAACAGAAAATTTGAATTTAATAGGAGACTGGCAAAAAAAGTCTTAGCTTATAGAGAGTTCAAAACACTCCTTATCTGAGATACAAGAGCAAAACGACATCGCGCACAAAACACAACCACCGCTTTTGGCTGAAAAATGGGGCTTGAAACTATAAATGAAAACAGAATGGCCTTTATTATGAGTATCGATAAAAAAAAGACGCCAGGTCTAGAGGAGGAAAGGTGATGACCAACAAATTTAGAAATTAGAATTCAGACAGCGAATGTTGTGAAGACAAAATGCAGTGTACCAGAACAAGGCAGGAATTCCCTTGTGACACCAACCCTACTATCGGAGGCCTTCATCTTCCATGTGGTGTACGAGAGGAGTGACAGAAGGGTATTTTTTTTTAAGCTCTGCATCTTTCTTTTCAAAAATAGAATGTGATTTTGTAATAGTGATCTTGATGTGTTAAAAAAGGGAATACCTACTAGTAAAACCTACACACACACACTCTGTAGGAAAGATGCGAAAGAAAACTTTCAAGTGACGAACAACTAAGCACTGGAACACAACCGGATGTTCCCTAACACCCTCATATACCTAATGAAAGGTGATCTAACCTGGGGAAGGATGTAGTTCTCCTAAAGGGTTAGATCACCCTTTCGGAGAATTACTACATCCTTCCCCATATGTAATTTCATTTTATATAAAATAATATAATATAATATATATATATATATATATATATATATATATATATATATATATATATATATATATATATATATATATATATATATATATATATATATATATATATATATATATATATATATATATATATATATTCGAGTCAGACAATAAAAGCGTGGTTGCCTACTTTCCTGAAAAGAGGTCGCGGTCATATTGTGTCCATTTCCTCAATTTGTGGAACAATTGGAGTCCCAAATTTAGTTCCATATTCATCCTCCAAACACGCAGTAGCAGGTAATGAAATAAATTTCAAATTAGAAAAATATATATATATTTTTTTTAAATATTTTAGTACAGTTCAAAAGTGATTATGCATCGTTTCAATAGTGATATATTTTATATTATTTGTTTGGGTGTGAGAGAGAGAGAGAGAGAGAGAGAGAGAGAGAGAGAGAGAGAGAGAGAGAGAGAGAGAGAGAGAGAGAGAGAGAGAGAGAGAGAGAGAGAGAGAGAGAGAGAGAGAGAGAGAGAGAGAGAGAGAGAGAGAGAGAGAGAGAGAGAGAGAGAGAGAGAGAGAGAGAGAGAGAGAGAGAGAGAGAGAGAGAGAGAGAGAGAGAGAGAGAGAGAGAGAGAGAGAGAGAGAGAGAGAGAGAGAGAGAGAGAGAGAGAGAGAGAGAGAGAGAGAAGAGAGAGAGAGAGAGAGAGAGAGAGAGAGAGAGAGAGAGAGAGAGAGAGAGAGAGAGAGAGAGAGAGAGAGAGAGAGAGAGAGAGAGAGAGAGAGAGATTTGAATTACCAAAAGTAAAATTTGAGCAATTTCTTCCATTAACGATAATCTTCGTTAATGAGCCAGGTTCATTAACGATAAACTTATTATTAATGAGCCAGTTTTAATATTATACCTTTCCTTTAACATATATTTAAATTAACAGATTTTTTTCTTAATTAACAGGCTTTTTGGAAAGTTTAACGGAGGAATTACGATATGGCAACTTAAACCCTAATATTAAACTTACCAGAATTCACTCGATGCCAGAACTTATTAATTTTGGAAGCAATCAACAAGAAAGGTATATATACTATTACATTTCTTTATGATTATAAACACTTTCTAACACTCCTTGAATTTTAAAATCACCCAGAATGCTTTGTCCTTTTAATTATTTCTAGTGTTACCTAACCTAGCCTAACCACCACGATACGCAAGGTACGTATCGCTAACCTATACGAATACAACGTTAGCTATAACTTATACATAGCTAACAAAAGCAATACGAAATTCAATAAAATTTTTAATAATTTCGAAAAATTATAATTCAAAAACTAGAATTTTCGAAAAATAAAATCGGCAAATACACAAATTTAAGAAAATATTAATTTTCTTTTATTTAAATAAGTTCACATCTCACGGGCTTTGCCCTATTCAAGGAGAGAAACTGTTTTAGGTAGTATATACCTAGGATCCCCAAGTGGGATCGAACCGGTGTCCTCAAGCACGTGAGTCAATCACTACCGTTTGAGCCACGGTAGAGTAATTCAAACATTGTATATTGTATGTGTCAGAATATAACTCTAATAAACCAATGAGAATAATTTTAAAAAAAAAAAAAATTATAGAATTTAATAAATTTAAATTCAAATTAGTTTAAAGTTAAATTAAATTTAAATAAAATTCAATAAAATTTATAATTTCGAACAAAAATATATTTGAAAGCCTAATTGCAAATCTAAAAATAATAATAATAATAATAATTAATAATAAAGGTAATAATAATAATAATAATAATAATAAAAATAATGAAATAATAAAAACAGTAAAAGTTAAATTGAAAATAAAAGATAAATAATTTATAATTAACAAAAATAATAAAAGTAATAAAAATAATAGTAGTAATAAAATAGAAATAAAATTAATAATAGTAATTAAAAAATAATAATAAAAGTAATAAAAAAGTATGAATTATAATAATAAATAAAAAATAAATAAATAATATAAAATAATAATAATAATAATAATAATAAATAATATATATATATATATATATATATATATATATATATATATATATATATATATATATATATATATATATATATATATATATATATATATATATATATATATATATATATATATATATATATATATATATATATATATATATATATATATATATATATATATATATATATATATATATATATATTTCAAATGTAGGCTACTTGTGTCATGCATTTGTATCTTCAAATTTTGTAGACTGCATTTTATTGAAGCGCCTATTATTATTATTATTATTATTATTATTATTATTATTATTATTATTATTATTATTATTATTATTATTATTATTATTTTCAGTTTTCCCTTTACGCATTCGTTAATCTCGATCGAAGATTACGGAAATTCTGTGATTGAAAGTGTGAGACGTGAAGAAGAAGTTGTATTTATCCCAAATCATTATTACCACATAATAAAACTAACCCAGTAAGCAAATTTTCGGTTATTATGGGTTTCATGTTCCCATTTCCATTTGGAGTTTTTTAATTAATGTCTTTCCCATACCATTTTTCTGGACTATTTTAGGCGATACATTTGAAAATTATATTAAATTGAAAAAAAAAAACTATATATATATATATATATATATATATATATATATATATATATATATATATATATATATATATATATATATATATATATATATATATATATATATATATATATTATCATACACCACCACTCACGGGTTGGTTGGGTACTGGGGGTTTCGCTAGAATAGGAAAATGTTCCTCTGCCATGCATTTATTCTACAAAAAAAAAAAATTTTAAATTTTGATAAATCAATATTACTCAGTATATTGAATAATCGATAAATTGCTATCGACAACACCTGTTTTCGATAGCAGATACTTTCATGTTAAATGTAAAAATTTATTTATTTTTTTGGCCTTTCAATAACAAAAATGACAATATGGAAAGAAAACGTGAAACCCACAATTACCAATTTTTCTGTATAAATGAATATCGATATATTAATATATATGTATATCGATATATACTGATATATCAAAATAATCTGAAAATATTTATAATTGCATAGAAAGTAATGAATGATTTTAATTTATATAAAATTAGTATTTATTAGATATTGAAGAGTACTTTTAGAATGTTAAGTATTAAAAAGAACTTTTTCAACTTTCAGAGCTTTTCCACGAGAGATTCAAAGAGCCATTTTTCATTTTATTAATAAAGTTGCCAATACTCATTGGAAAGGAAAAATTAAGAACATTTACTAGCTTTCTTCCAATCTCAAGACTATTTTATGTTTTTTTTGGTTTCTTTTTATATAATATATATATATATATATATATATATATATATATATATATATATATATATATATATATATATATATATTTTTATATAAGAAATTTACATATTATTTGTATGTAGACAGCATATCAATGTTAATTTCGCTAATCTACTAGCAGATAATTAGCAATGCTAACCTTTTTTTTTTTAACTAGTGAATTAGCTAACTTTAAAACTGTTAACGGTTAGCGAGCCAATAAGCTTTAGCAAAATTTAGTTCTCATAATTTTAAGTTCATTGATCCCTTAAAAAAAAAATAATAATAATAATAATACATGCTTGTTCTGTGTGTTAATAGAGTATCAGTAACAGCTGATTGACTCCATGTAAATACATGGAATTGACGCAACTACACCTGTGTCAAGGTCTTTTTATGTACAAAGCCACGGTCCTAAGTTACAACTATCTTTAGAACATCGCATTTGGCCCAAACGTTTCTGATATTTCGACATTGATAGACCATTAAAAATGGCAGCGTCAACAGCAGCAGCATCATCAATAAGCCATCCTTCAGCAGCATTACAAAGACCCAAGAAAGCAGGAGCCTCAGATTACTGAAAAGAAGGCACAGAACTTGAAGACCTAACTGTAGGTCACCTCGAAAAAGAGTGCTGACTGAGGTGACCTCCTTTGAGGAATGTTAATTGACCCGTTGTTCAAATAATATTATGTCCGGTGTTGAAATTGTGCTACTGTTTTCCACTAAGCAGGAACATGCCATCACCACCGTGGAATAACGGTAGAGCGGATTGATTAACGTGTCTGAGCACGTATTTTCGATCTCTCACCTGGATCCTGGATCAAACTTCCTAAAAAAATTCTCCCTCCTCTTATAAAGCAATACACGGAAAGTGCGAACTTCAATAAAAAAAAAAAAAATAATTCTAGAAAGCTGTTCTGTCAGATTCCAACTTTAAGAGTCTGATGTTCATGAAGAAAAAATATCACAAGGAAAAGATGAAGAATGTCCAGAAGGTCAATCAGAATAATGCAGTAATTAGATTATAAGTTATTTTTTTATGTAGATTTCTCATTTCTGTATCGTCTAATATTAAATGTACTGTAAATAAAATATAGGTTTAATCTAAACTAATGTTTAAATTTAATTCTCATTTACTAATGTACACGTACTATCATCATTTGATCTCGGCTCTTAAACATCTTTGTAACTATGTCTAAGCTATAGCTAAAACAAATTAAAATTCCATCTCTGGTAAAGGTGGAGATTGTTTCTGAGTTTCGATTGTTAAAAAATATCGAAAATATCGGAGAAGCCTATCGTAAACAAGAGAGTTGCCAGAGGTACTATTACTAGACATACACACAATTATTATTACTTACTTTTCTAGCAGAGCCTAATTCGACTTATCATAACCTGAACTACCGAAATTGCCGTAAAAAGAGGCCTAACCTACACAAGAATTTGCCGTAAAAGAGACCTAACGTACACAAGAACGTTTGCACGACATAGTAGCTTAGGGCTAATTATAGGTATAAAAATATCGATTAAAATAAAATATCGACATAAAAAAATATCGATATAAAAAATATCGAAACTCAGAAACAATCTCCACCTAAGCCTCCATCTCTTATCTTTAAGTACTTTGGAGTCAAAAACAAAAAGAGCAAAAAGAACTAGTCTAAATTTATTAATAAAGTTAAAGTCCTATGATAGAAAATCAGGCATACTTTAATATATATATATATATATATATATATATATATATATATATATATATATATATATATATATATATATATATATATATATATATATATATATATATATATATATATATGGCTTAGGTGGAGATTGTTTCTGAGTTTCGATATTTTTTATATCGATATTTTTTTGTCGATATTTTATTTTGATCGATATTTTCCTGCCTATACTTAGCCCTAGGCTACTCTGTCGTGCAAACGCTCTTGTGTACGTTAGGTCTCTTTTACGGCAAATTCTTGTGTAGGTTAGGCCTCTTTTTACGGCAATTTCGGTAGTTCAGGTTATGATAAGTCGAATTAGGTTCTGCTAGAAAAGTAAGTAATAATAATTGTGTCTATGTCTAGTAATAGTACCTCGTACCTCTGACAACTCTCTTGTTTACGATAGGCTTCTCCGATATTTTCGATTTTCGATATTTTTTAACAATCGAAACTCAGAAACAATCTCCACCTTTACCTATTATATATAATATATATATATATATATATATATATATATATATATATATATATATATATATATATATATATATATATATATGGTAAAGGTGGAGATTGTTTCTGAGTTTCGATTGTTAAAAAATATCGAAAATCGAAAATATCGGAGAAGCCTATCGTAAACAAGAGAGTTGTCAGAGGTACGAGTTACTATTACTAGACATAGACACAATTATTATTACTTACTTTTCTAGCAGAACCTAATTCGACTTATCATAACCTGAACTACCGAAATTGCCGTAAAAAGAGGCCTAACCTACACAAGAATTTGCCGTAAAAGAGACCTAACGTACACAAGAACGTTTGCACGACATAGTAGCCTAGGGCTAATTAAAGGCAGGAAAATATCGATGATAATAAAATATCGACATAAAAAAATATCGATATAAAAAATATCGAAACTCAGAAACAATCTCCACCTAAGCCTATATATATATATATATATATATATATATATATATATATATATATATATATATATATATATATATATATATATATATATATATATATATATATATATGGTAAAGGTGTAGATTGTTTCTGACTTTCGATTGTCCGAAAATATCGATAATCGGAAATATCGGAGAGGCCTAACTTAAATAAACAAGAACTTTGCCGAGAATTAGAGGACTACGGCCCTATTACACTAGACATACACACAACTATTATTACTTACTTTTCTAGCAGAACCTAATTCGACTTATCATAACCTGAACTACCGAAATTGCCGTAAAAAGAGGCCTAACCTACACAAGAATTTGCCGTAAAAGAGACCTAACGTACACAAGAACGTTTGCACGACATAGTAGCCTAGGGCTAATTATAGGTATAAAATAGGTATAGGTATATCGATTAAAATAAAATATCGACATAAAAAAATATCGATATAAAAAATATCGAAAGTCAGAAACAATCTACACCTAAGCCATATATATGGTAATAATTTGATATAGCACGAACCTCTCCTATTTTCACTATATTGAAAATATGAACTCAAAATATGTTTACATGCATTCTACAGATACTTTTCTTTCTCGGTCGAGTAATATAAATAAATTATAAAAAGAGAAACTATTAAAAAAAAAGAAAAAAATGATATTTTTACTACGAATGGTGAAGCAACTGTTCTTCGACTGGCCTTCGTTTGTACAAAAATAGCAAAATCAATTGAATAACAGGTTGCCATATTTGTCCTTCGACAGTTCCGTTATTTTTTTCTGCAATGTACTGTAATACAGTCTTCGATACTTGGAAATATTGATATTTCAAAACATCGATATATCAATGTAGATTTTTATTGAAATTCGTATTATTATTATTTAGCTTTCATTTCATTTATGCCTATTTATTATTATTATTATTATTATTATTATTATTATTATTATTATTATTTATATAGTATATTATGTATTATTATTAATATTATTATTATTATTATTAGTAGTATATTTTTTATAATATTTATTATTATTATTATTATTATTATTATTATTATTATTATATTTATTATATATTATTATATATTTTTTTTTAGCGTTATTATTTATACTTTTCTAGCGTACTTAATTCGACTTATCATAACCTGAACTACCGAAGATTGCCGTGTGATACGGCAATCTTCGGTAGTTCAGGTTATGATAAGTCGAATTAAGTACGCTAGAAAAAAGAAAATAATAATATAATAATTAATAAATAATAAATAAAAAGGTAAATAATAATAATAATAAAATATAAATGTCAAAAAATTGTATTGAATTATCGATGTTTGTATATATCGATATTATGATGTCGGTGACAAAAAAAAATATTGTGACAATATAATATATATATATATATATATATATATATATATATATATATATATATATATATATATATATATATATATATATATATATATATATATATATATAATATATATATATATATATATTATAGTAGAAACTCTAATGAAGGATTTTTTTAAAAAAAAAATACACAATCGTAACTTTATATGTCGCATAAACGCGTCTTAAAAATAAAAAACTCACATACACCCACACACGCAACGTACACCTATACACACATACACACTGGAAATTAGATAAACCCTAGCCTAAGTAGCCTATGGAAAAGGCCAATAATTGCATTAATAGTGTAAGCTGACATGACATGGCTTTGTCTACATTAAATGTTGATGATAAGTGCAATAAATGTGAAAATACACTTAATTCGTTTTTAGTTTTATATGAAAGTGATGAAAATGTATTAAATATTCTTTATAAACACAAAATTTTGTATAAAACAAAAATAGTTTGCCGTTTTCTCTTTCATTACATAGAAAACGGACACGTTTGCTTTTACATACGGAGACGCTCGTTGCCAGATCTATTTAAGAAGAAAATTTTTTCGGACAGTTCCCTTCGTTTTTGCAGCATAAATACTATTTTTGTTTATGATTTTTTTGGGTTTTTTTTTCTTTTTATTATGTATTTATATTACTCGACCGAGAAAAAAAAGTATGTGTAGAATGCATGTAAACATATTTTGAGTTCATATTTTCAATATAGTGAAAATAGGAGAGGTTCGTGCTACATCAAATTATACCATATATATATATATATATATATATATATATATATATATATATATATATATATATATATATATATATATATATATATATATATATATATATATATATATATATATATATATATATATATATATATATATATATATTCCACATTTACTTTAACTTTGTTAACTTTTCTACTTTCATAAAATGGTTTCAATGGTAACTCATCCGCTAATCATATTGGATGAGTCAATGTGTCAGCAAGAATAAAACTAATCTATTTATGAAAATTAGCATAACATCAGCCTAATTAGTTCTGCATTACTGAGTTTATTCTCTTATTAAAGCAGTTCCTCTGAATTTCATATATTCATAAAACGAAAAAGTTTTACATCAAAATCCGATACTTTTTCTTTTCCCATAAAATCGTGATAATCTTTTCAAACTTGAAACCTAAGTTATCATTTATTTAAATAAATAAATTATAAATACTGTACAGTAAGAAAAGTCCAAATTTAAAAACTATAACTCTCCGAAAAAATAGGAATAACAATTATAATAACAAAACTTACCTTAAGCAAAGTTTACCTTAAGTTTGTTTGAGTTTTTCGAAAGCGTAGGCTTACTTATTTTTTCACAAGATATGTTTTCTGTATCATATTGTTTTTTCTTTTTTTTGTTACGATTAAAATTTTAAAGTTATAATGCAGTTTTAAAGAATGCAAATAAACGTACCAGCTTCCTGTTTAAAAATAAAAAAAATAAAAAATTGCTTTTTATGGGCAAAATATTCTTGCTAAAATATAGAGATAATGCAGTGAAAGCACAGCCATATTGTGAAAGCCTAACTTTCAGAATTTTAAAGTTTCACTCTAGACTATATTACAATAATACCAAATTCATTTTTTTTAATTCTTCAATTAAATCACAAACACATATTTAGATATTTAGTAAATACTCCAGAAAGGTGAAAGGTGGATTGTGACCGAAGATTTCATTATAACGTTCAACGTTGCACTCTTCACTACTCACTATGTTGACGATAACTAATTTACGAACGATTATTTTGAGTGATTAATTAATCGAAAAGATTTGTTCGATTCTTATATTAGTTAATTAAACGATTGCCGATATATGAAATTAACTAGTTCAAAATACAAAAAAATATATAATAATAATAATAATAATAATAATAATAATAATAATAATAATAATAATAATAATAATAATAATATTTATTTTTCCAGTTACAAATTTACATATACAAATATCGTGTATTTTACATGCTTTGATGCTAAACTGAAATGGGCTTCTGGGGAGAATAATAGTAATATAAATTTTCAGCTAACACGAGAATGAAATTGAATCATGTAATTGAAATTTGGATAAATAACGCCTTTTTTTTAATTAATTTTCTGTTACTACAAAAATCAAGTAATTTACATTAGACTTTTACAAAGATCCCCTTATGATAGATTAGATTAAATTGTAATATCTTGGTTTCATTTCTTCAAGAAAAGTTCCTCCTGGAATTCTTTTCAGTCGGATCTCACTCTATTAATTAATCATAAGTGATTTTCGTTCAAAACTTTATAAACCCAGAGTCAGTGAGTTTTGTAACAATTTTGTTTAAAATTATGCTCATTAATATTAGCCAATCCAATGTCATATATTCAGACTCCCTCAATTCCCAGTAAGCCTTGGGTGCCTTTTACCTCAGAAACCAAATGGTTCTCACTGTGCAAAGGTTCCGAAGAAAACTCCAACGCCCGTAGAAAATCGGCTACCATTTCATGTTGGTATAACGGGTTTTGAAAAAGTTTACAAACGATAATTTTCCCATTTTCGCAGCAGGCTGTCCAACCATGTTGCAATACCTGAAGCAGCTTCTTCCCATCGTCCGATTACATTCATCAGCTAGATCAAAGCCTGATTGTCTAGCAAGCTGCTTTGAGTGAGGCTAAAATAGGTGAATGACATTCTACTCACCAAATGGTAATCGATGCACGCCTCCGCAAGTTGCATTAACTTCTCTGGCACACACACCATATGCAATTACCCTACCCTTGTCACTTTAATAACCAGTTGTGTAATCTGCTCTTCTCTTATCTAAAACATCGACGATCCTCAAACACACGCTCTTTCCAGGTCTTAAGACCAATCCAAAAAAGCTAACTGATATCCTTGTCAATCACCCTTATATAATAGCTCTAACATTTTACTTTTCTACCAAAACCTTCAAATTTTCTCTCTCTCTCTCTCTCTCTCTCTCTCTATATATATATATATATATATATATATATATATATATATATATATATATATATATATATATATATATATATATATATATATATATATATATATATATATATATATATATATATATATATATATATATATATATATATATATATATATATATATATATATATATATATATATATATATATATATATAACCACCCCCACCACCACCAAAAAGGAAAATAAAGAAAAGCGAATAAAACTATATATATTTATATATCGCTTTATAAAACGTTATTTTAATACATTTTTGTTAGTTTTAATAATTACATTCGCGGAAAATTTTCTTATTTTTTACACAAATATAAAAGCCGACGTTATTTTGTACTTATAAAAGGGTGCGATCATCTTCATCATTATCAAACACTCAAAATAGAATGTCCTTCTCACAATTCTTTTATTTTTTTAACAACTTTCTCTATTCATTCTTTATAAATATATATATATATATATATATATATATATATATATATATATATTTAATATATATATATATATATATATATATATATATATATATATATATATATATATATATATATATATATATATATATATATATATATATATATATATATATAAATATATAAAATTCAAAATAATTTTAATTTTTGGGAAAAAAAAAAAAACAAATAATAATAATAATAATAATAAAAAGAATAAATTTTTTTTTCTTTCTTTGAAACAAAATCTCAGGGAGGAATGTTTAAGAATTAAATTTTGTGTTTATACAAACTTTGCCAAATAAGTAAAATTTATTTGTTTTTATAGGCACAGAAAAATTAGATAATTACGAAAATAATAATAATAATAATTATAATAATAATAAAAATAATAATAATAAAGAAATTCCTTCAAAATAATAATTTGACTGAATAGGGACAACTTAAAAACAAAAATATTACCGAAACGTAAACGTAACTAACCTAATATCATATATAATAAGAACATTCTATAATACAATTTATACAAAATAGGAAACTATTTAGACCTATTTAATAAGAATTATTATTATTATTTTTTCCTTCAAATATTCATTTTATTTTTTTAATATAACAATTGGATGAATTGCTTGATTTATAAACAGAAATAATTTTATACACAATCTATTTACATATTTATACAAAATATTTCACTGGTATTCATAATTAACAATAAAAAGGTACTCTATTAAATGTATTAATTTAATTTGTCAATTTTTTTATATTTTGTTTTTGTTTTGTTTTTATCATTATTATTATTCATTTATATTTATATACAAAGTAAGTGAATAAACTCTCTCCTCAACTAAGTATTTTATTTAAGACGAAGTTGATTGAGAATAATTAAATTTTGAAAATAAATAAGATAAAAAGAAGAAAAAATTAACCTTTACAATATAGAAAAGTGACCTTTATAATATATATATATATATATAAAAAAAAGTCAAAATATAATGAAGAAAAAAAAAAAAAAAAGCTTAAAAAAGAAAACATACAAACAAGGAAACAATTCCTTAAACATAAAAATTTATTCATACAATAAACAGCATTACTAAGGACTATGATTTCTGACCAATTTTTGACTTTAGCTGTTTGAGTTTCATACAAAAGAATCCTTCGAGGTTGTTTGCACAGGAGAAGAAACTTGAATTCGGAGGATTGTACGCCCTACAATTATCAAACACGAGCATAACGTCACCAACAAATTCAAAAAGATTCTTATATTTACGTTGTTGAACTTTCCTCTCTACAGCTTTTAAATCCATTGGCTGCTTCACAACTTTATAGTAATCTGGGACCTCGGATTGGTCCACGGGTTCTAAAAATGGCCAAGCATTTTTGTGTTGCTGGAATATCAGGAAAAAAAATAATAAAAAAACAAAGTTCCTGAAATAAAATGAGGAAAAAAAATTTTTTTAAAAAAAAAATTAAAACAGTAAACTGTTTACTTACAATCAGGAGCTTGGCAACTTTCTTCAACTCTGTATAATCTTTGTCAGTAAGTTTTTTCTGGCATGGACGGTTCCATTTATTGTCTGGTTCACATTTGGGGCAGATATAATCATCAATATCATCTGCTTCTGCTTGCATGATGCCAATACACTTCCCATGATACCAGTCTTCGCATTTTTCACAACAAATGTAAAACTGAGTCTCATCGTATGGCTGAAGAATAAAAAAAAGAAGAAAAAAAAATGACAAAAAGAAAAATGAAAATGAAGATATATCGACATGCATTTTAAATATGTAAACTTATTTTTTATGTACAATTTTCTTCTAAAGTCAAAAATAAAAGAATACAAACCTGTCTGCAGAAACAGAAGAGATCTTTGTTGAGTTTGGCATTTGCGCAATCATCGCAAACGTATTCAGTCATGGAGCGGCTCAAGGTTTCGGTGATTCCTACACAATCACCATGGAACCAGTTGCCACACAAGTCGCAACCCACGTAAAACCTTTAAAAGAAGATTGAATAAATTTAATATTTTTCACACACACACAAAAAAAAAAAAAAAAAAAAAAAAACAATACATAATACAAAACGGAGTAATATATTTTTTAAAAGATTTATATATTTACAGTTCAATAACTGTACGACTATTCCATTTTAGATATTACACAAAAACTTTTTCAGGTGAGATTAAAATTTTTTTTTTAAAAAAAATAAAAATTTTGCTAACTTTGTATCATCAAAAAATGTTCTGCAAATGCAAACAATTTTTTTGCTCTTAGTTTTATTAGACTTCTTATTAACTCGGGAAGCAGCCGAAGTCTTGGGGTTTATTTTCAAAGTAGAAGAACCTGAGGTGGACATAATGGTGGGCGGGTGTGGCTCGCCTTTCTTTGTTTTTATAGTTTCTTTTGATGGAGTAACGTTGTGAGAAACTGGAGTAGCAACAGGTTCTAAAGAGTAGAAAAAAAAAGACAAAAGGAAATCAATAATGGATATATATAACACTCACAATGTTAATAATAAACACTTACAAACAATACACTAAAATAACATACGAATCCATACATATTTTGATTGTGTATATGTGTGTGCGTGCGTGAGCGTGTTGTACCGTCACCATATTTAACTCCCTTACAAACACGTAAAAAAAACTTACCTTGTTTAGGTTTTTTGGCAGGAGGAGAACTGACACTTTCCACATTTTTCAATTTTTCAAATGTATGTAACTGCTGCCTTGCTAACGACAGTTCTTTCTGTAATATATATATATATATATTATATTATATATATATATATATATATATATATATATATATATATATATATATATATATATATATATATATATATATATATATATATATATATATATATATATATATATATATATATATATATATATATATATATATATATATATATATATATATATATATATATATATATATATATATATATATATATATATATATATATATATATATATATATATATATATATATATATATAAAGGCAGTAGTAATGGTTAAAACCCTCAAAAGTTACTCACATGAATCTGGAGTTGTAATTCCTTCTCCAGGAGAGCTCTTTTCTTCAGGATATCCTTTTTCAAAAGATCTTTGTGTTTCCCGAGCATGGCTTCAAGTCTCTGTTGTCGGGCTAATTTTTTCCTCGCATCTTGATGAATAGTTTTGCTCCCTGCGTAGGTATTGGCAACAGCTACTACAGGTGTGGCTGAAGTAGGAGACGTAACTGCGGATATAGGGGATGGAGAAGACAAGCCATCTTTCTTTAATTTCTTCTCAGATTTTGCTCTTTTATTGGATTTTGCTTTACTGGGCGTCACGTCAGATGTGTCCCATTCACCTTCATCCTATATGCGTGAGAAAAGAATTTAATATATATAGTATATATATATATATATATATATATATATATATATATATATATATATATATATATATATATATATATATATATATATATATATATATATATATATATATATATATATATATATATTACCTCTCTCAATCTTTTCGAGCCTCTTCCTGATGGAGTTCCCGTCCTGGGGAGATTTTTTAGTTTTGGTAAGCTTCTGCAACTGGAGGAGTTTTTCTTCCACATCAGGAGTGAGGTCATTCTTATTTAAAGCGGTTTGAATAGCTGTAAAGAAACATCAATTACCATGTAGTATCGTGTACTAATTAAAAAAAAAATGAACAATTACCTACATGTCCCACACAATATGGTCATTATTAAACACTGTTCTGACTCACATTGCTGTATATAATCGTCGGCAAAAGAAAACTTACTCTGTGAGTTCTCTTTTAGGTCTGATGTCAGGTCTTTCACTCCCAAAATGTCCACGGCCTTTTCTTTTTCTGGGATAGTCTGTAAAAATAATTAAAAAAAAAAAAAAAAAATTAAAAGATGAAACCAGAACAAAATGAATTGACTGTAAACCTATAAAAAGGTAAGACACCTATTAATAACCTTCCCTGGTTGCTACGTCAAAAGACTCTATGCTGTAAAGAGTGGAGTAAGCAAAGATTTGAAAACGGTACATTGCTTGCAGATTTTCAATGGAATTACATATTTTTTTGTACAAATTTATAAAAAAAAATAGTTTTTTTTTTTCTAATTTTTTTTTTGTGCGAAAAAAGTTAATTATAACATTAGGGGTATAAAGTATGTCATTTATGATAAAACATTTACTCAAAATTTAAAACAATAGTGAACCAATGCATGTAACCAACAGGACAATATCAATATTTAGATTCTGAAACTTAAAACATTTCTAAAGCAGTCATAATTTAAACAACTGCCAATTAGTTCACATTACTATTACAACAAATACTGCTCTTCCAAATTTTCTAGCCAGAAAGCCACTTCCTTTAAGGAAAGATTATATTCAGTCTTAAATGAAATAATAATTTCCTACGTTGTCATTTCTAATCGAACGTGTTTTTGAAAAACTTGCACCTTTTATTCAAACAGGTGTCACATAGTTGACAAATTATTAGTCAAAAGCCAAGATTTCTGTCAATTAACGGTTGTCTTGGCTTTTGAGTAACAATACGTAAACTGACACCAGGATAAAAAAAAAATAAACAAGTTTACCAAACAAAATGAGATAGAGATAAAACTTTAAAAAATTACTACTTTATCGAAGAATAAGAGAAAATACAGAATGAAGTGGAATATATATATATATATATATATATATATATATATATATATATATATATATATATATATATATATATATATATATATATATATATATATATATATATATATATATATATATATATATATATATATTATATATACCCGATTAGACATTACCGATGTTTCTGAGCTAATTGCAGATTTTAAGAGAGAATTAACCGGAGTAGGAGATGGGAGCGATGTTTGCTGAACGGTATTTCCGGCTTTCGAAGATTGCTGCTGACTTTTATTCGTTGATTGTAAAGTTAACGTCATTAAAGGTGACAGTTGATTAACTTGCAAATTATCTGTTATAATATATATATATATATATATATATATATATATATATATATATATATATATATATATATATATATATATATATATATATATATATATATATATATATATATATATATATATATATATATATATAATGATGGATCGTAAACAATCAGGCTTGTTAATTTTCAAAGCAGATGATGATGATGATGATGATGATTATGATGATAATAATACAAAAGATAAAAGATTAGTCAGAGAAACATATACATGAGTAAAAAAATTGACTAGAAAAATGTTAAATAAAATTAAATAAAGTAAATAATCTTAAAAAAAAAAAACTAACACTAACAGAAAATTGCAAAACGAATTTCCAGTGTACGCTTATTAAGGATGAGAAAAGCAGAAGACTGAGGTAATATTTTAAGAGGTTGCCGAACATAAAGAAAAAGTTGGAAAATGGAAAATGACTCATAGAGGAACAACTATAACACGATACTCAAATTGTTCAAGAAAAGAAAAAGGTTAGCCGTTTTAACACATTAAAAAAGAGAGAGAGAGAGAAAAAACAAAATATCCATAAGAAGATGAAAAACTCACATTGGGCGAGCATAGAGCGAACTTGTTGCTGTATCGCCATTATATGATCCTTGGTTAATCCCACACCTGGCTGTAAACCTTGAATAATGGTTTTTGGACCTTGTTCTGTCATTCGAACTTGAACCCTCAAGGTCATAGTGTTTGTTACCCCTGGTGTAGTAGATGCAGCTCCTTTTGTAGGTGAAGATGGCGGTGTTGAGGAAAGTGACATCTTGCTTTTTTCTTCTGAGACATTAGTAGCTGGTTGGTTCTTTAAAAGAGGACTTGAATTAGCCGACTGGGTCTTTAAAAGAGAATTTGAATTAATCTGATTTTGTCCAATAGGTGACACTTTCGGATTCTGCTCCTCCAACGGTTTAAATTTGGGAATAGAAACATTGCCACCAGCCAAAGATGTGTCTTTTGCACTTATACTTGTTACTGATTTTCCATTTGGAGCCGTTGAACTAGTTCTTAATATTACTTGTTGTCCATTTATTCTCAAAATTTGATTTCCAGACAAAGGAGCAATACCTCTTACTTGAGTGTCTTTCCCTGTAACAGAAAGTGGTTTCGTTTGCTGTGTAACTTGGATGGAATTGGAAGATACATTGGATGTGACTGGGCTGCCTGCAATCTTGGTATTAACAACTTGTAATTTCCCATCTCCTCTTTGGAGTAGCTGTTGACCCTCTTGCAAACCTTTAACTTGAAATTGACCATCAGGCATACGAAAAATTTGAATTTGTTGACTAGCAACTACAGGTCGAACTCCAGAAACTGGAGTAGACGTTGCTATAGGTTGAAAATTTTGGCTTGTTGAAGTACTTGTTGTAAAAGGACGAATAATGGAAGTTTGAGAGTTATTCTGAGATGACACTACCCTTGGTAATATGGTTCTCTGTCCACATGTGTTCATATTTTGAAGTTTAATAACTTTATTTCCTTGAGGGGTAACTTGCACCTTTGGAAGTGAGGAAACTGGGAATATTGAGCTTTTGTTCACAGATAACTTAGAATTATCAGATTGTTGACTACCCAATGTAAGCCCACCACCTGATGTTTGAACAGTAATAATCTTTCCTCCTTTTGTTGTCACAATTTTTTTCCCAGCTAATACAGAAGGAAGCTTGCTTCCCATAGTGACTATTGAAGGTGTTTGAATTAATCTACCAGAGTTTGTAAAAGTTAACTTGGATCCTGATCCATTTCCAGTCACTGCGCTTCCAATAGCTACTTTAACTATTCCTTTGTTAGAAGAAGCATTACTTTGATTTTCAATAGACTTTTTCTGATTGAAATTAGCTCTCTGAATTTTTAGCTGTTCTTCCATTCTTGCTTTGAATTCAGCTGGTGAGGTGCTTCTGCTAATTGCAGAAAAACTACTATCACCTTTTTCTGATTTTTTGGATAACGTAGCAGCTTTTTCCAATCTTTCCCCAAAGAATTTGATTTCCCATAAATCAACTTTGTCCTCTTCAACCCATTCTTCGCTACTTTGTGGCTGCTGGTTAATAGGGGACTGAGCCCGTCTTCTCTTCCTCAAGCCACTTCTTTGTGATGGTGTAAATTCTACAAAAAAAAAATACATACGATTAACAAAAATAGTTATGGTTAAATTAAATAATTTTAAAAAACAGAGGTATGTACTATTTAACAAACCTTTTCATCAGTGTTAACAAGAACACGCCCTATCACACAATTTTAATTTTTACTAACTTTGATGTAATTTTGTAAATTTTCTACAATAAAAAACTGAGCATATCTTTAGGATCAAACTTAAAAACTATCCTTTCTATTAAATGAAACGTATATATATATATATATATATATATATATATATATATATATATATATATATATATATATATATATATATATATATATATATATATATATATATATATATATATATATATATATATATATATATATATATATATATATATATGGTTTTTGTTTAGTGGGAGTATTTGCGCTAATGTGTCAGAGACAAATTTAATCCTAAACTAGTCACTACTAAAACGGGTTTTAAAAAAAAATAGCTTGTACAAGCCATTCAGTAAACTATTAAGTTTATTAGTAGGGAGAAAATTACCCAGTCTATATATATATATATATATATATATATATATATATATATATATATATATATATATATATATATATATATATATATATATATATATATATATATATATATATATATATATATATATAATATATAATATATATATAAGTTATTACTATATTAACTATTTAAAAAAAAAACTTGAAATTTTTTTTTTTTTTTAAATTAATTCAAAGTTTCTTCATACTGCCTTTCAGCATTCCTTTTACTCTCTCTCTCTCTCTCTCTCTTCTTTCAATTCCTTCATTTCTTTCCTTAATTACTACAATAACGATACATAAAATAGCACGTAAAAAATTACCAAAATTATAAAATAGATTTGGACGAAACTCCTGTGAAAAAAAGTACTTCCATTTCATTACTATATCTATTGCATAAGGTAATAAATATATTGCAAAGAATTTTGGGTATTCACAGTAACACAGTAAAATAATAATAATAATAATAATAATAATAATAATAATAATAATAATAATAATAATAATATAATAATAATAATAAATGCATGTCTTACCTCTTACTGGCTTAGGGACATCAAGTGGTATAACAACTTTACGTCTAAGGTAGTTTGTTTTCTCGAGAAATCTGCCAGTAATTTTGCGCTTTAATATTTCGGTCTGAATAATTTCAATGTCGGTTGTAATTTGTTTCCTACCATCAGCTGGTCCCTTTTCATGCATTTCATCCCATTTCAGGCAGGTCCAAAGAACCCTCAATTGATAAGCAACTGCATTTATTGAATTCACCAAAGTAGTACGATAGAGCCATGTAATCTTGAAAACGGGTCTAGGGCATGGATAAGGCCAAAAATGATGGTTAACTTTAGCATTTAGATTAAAACCATTGGGACAATATTTACCTCCCTTTCTCGCCATAATGCTCAGCTCCCAGCTTGGGAGGATAAAAAGCGAACGTTTATTAATTTGTGGTTTTGAATTATCTTCCTCCTTTTTCCATAATTTCATCACTCTGAAATAATTAATTGGAGGAATTTTGTGTTTCTTTTGTTTCTTAATTTCTGTGGACTTCTTTAAGTATATTTTCCCCGATGTGTTTTCTGAGCTGAATACTTTTTCCCCCTTGCAGTTAGTTTTTTGATCTGAGGAATAAGATCCTTGACTATGAGAAGAGTCTTCATCCAATGGTAACTTGGAAAACGACTTTTCTTTATCTTCAACGGAAGCAGGTAACTGTGTTATTTGTCCATTAGAAGCCATTGTTTTGCTTAGAGATTGAGAGTTATAAGCAGTTTCTGATTTCTTCCCTGAATCGGCTTCATTTTCTTCATTTAATCTAACGGGACTACAAGAACCAATGTTATCAAAAGGAGCAGGTTTACTGGTAATAATTTTGTAATTACTAACACTGTTAACAAGCTTCTGTTTAGTTTTCATTTTTATTATGCAAGAAGGAGAATAACATGAACTACGCCTCCCATTTCTGCAAGAAGGTGAATAACAAGGATACATCTCGTCCATTTTATCAAGTGCTTCATATTTAAATTTATGCATTCTCATCTCCTTGAGTAAATGGCCAGCTGGTCTTCGTTTATGAATTGTCACACGACGCTGAGAATCTGGAATTTCTTCTATGTTCTCTTCAACTGTTTCATCTTCATCAACCCCGTCATTATTATTATTATTATTATTGTCATCACTTGCAGAAGATTCGGAGTCATTTTCGACATCAACGTGATGGTCATTTTCACTTTCCTTTTTATCTTTTTGAGATTTCTGTAAAAAAAAAAAAATCAACTTCTTAATGAAAAGTTTATTTTATTTTAAAGTATGATAAAAATTCTGTGACCATAATTACAGGTTCTTTAAAAACAATAACAAAGGAAATTGCTATTATTATTAGTATTACTTTACACTACTACTATTTCATAATGATAAATAATTAGGCGAATTTTAATAGCTGAAAAACTGTATTGCTTACCTAAAACTAACTTTAAATAAAAATTCAAAACAAAACTAAACTCTTCATTGATATATATATATATATATATATATATATATATATATATATATATATATATATATATATATATATATATATATATATATATATATATATATATATATATATATATATATACAGGGTGTATCATTAATATTGCGAAAAAATCCAGTATGATATTCCTTGCAGAAATATAAGATAATATGTGAAGATAAACATTTCACCGAAAACACCTCGTTTCCAAGATACAAGGTGATGGAACCTATTGAGAAATGAAGTTACAATAAACCGGAAAGTAAATTTGCAGACGTAATTAACAATTTCATTCAATTAATTTAATATAAGAATACATACATTACTACACAGAGGAAAATATACAACAGAAATAGGACAAAGCAATGGTGCACGAAGGTTATAACAAATGTTGAAAATGAGCACCCCCAGCGGCAATACAAGCCTCTATTCTGCGACGCATTGATTGGCGGACACGTTCAAATATACCGTGTGTGTGCTGAATTGTGTCACAACATTCGATTATGCGAGCCCTTAATTCTTCGGAACTTTCAAATGTTGTTCCATAAACCAAATGTTTCAGGTGCCCCCACAAGAAGAAATCCAATGCATTTAGGTCTGGAGACCGTGGAGGCCAAGGTTCTGTACCTCCCCTACCTATCCAACGGCGTGGATATACAGTGTTCAAATAGTTACGGGCAACTGAACAAAAATGAGCCGGAGCGCCGTCGTGCATGAAATACATTTTCGATCTTAATTGCAATGGGACGTCTTCCAGGAGTGTAGGCAGGTCATGTTCAAGAAAGTGGCGATACACATCTCCAGTAAGCCTCGCTGGTAAAAAGAATGGACCTATCAAATGGTCGCCAACAATTCCGACCCAAACATTCAATGAAAACTGGTGTTGATGGCGGCTTTCAACTATTGCATGTGGGTTCTCATCCGCCCATATGTGATTGTTGTGGAAGTTCGATATGGCGTCTCTGGAAAAATTTGCCTCATCGGTGAAGAATACTTCTGCTAAGTGGTGAGGGTTGTGTGCAATTTTCTGTTGCATCCATCGACACAAAGCTACTCTAGCAGGAAAATCAGTTGGTAAAAGTGCCTGCACACGTTGGATGTGATAAGGGTACAGAAGTTGATTTTTCAATACCCTGAAAACTGTCGAATGACTTACATGCAGTGTTGCAGCAATCTTTCTGGTACTTGTTGTAGGACTGTCCTCAAGTTCTTGGAGAACCTGTTCTTCGACATCTGGAGTTGATACTGTGCGAGGGCGCCCGTTTCCATTGGTAAGTTTTTTAAAACTTCCTGTTTCTCCAAGACGTTGATGGAGACGTGCAAACATAGTATGATGCGGTATGACACGATTAGGGTACATTTCTTCATAGAGACGCATGGCTGCTAATGAATTACCGTTCGCACGACCGTAAACAAAATGCATATCGCACATTTCACTATTTGTGTAATTCATTTTAAAAGTATGAGAACCACTTGATCACAGCACTTGACGCGACAAGGACTAGTTTATGTATAAATGAAGCAGTAAATAACAGGTAGGTTACCCTTCACACGGTATACTATTTTTGCTTATTATTGAAGGTTGTGATGTGGCACGGGACGGACAATGGAATATATCGGGTATGTCCAACATACGTTTCCTCACCTTGTCTCTTGGAAACGGGACGTTTTCGGTTAAAGGTTTATTGACAAAAAGTATCTTACATTTCTGCAAGGAATATCATACTGGATTTTTCGCAATATTAATGATACACCCTGTGATATATATATATATATATATATATATATATATATATATATATATATATATATATATATATATATATATATATATATATATATATATATATATATATATATATATATATATATATATATATATATATACGCCTACTAACCTTATTTTTAGCAAGATCTCGTTCTTCCTGAATCTTAAGAGTTAATCTTCTGGGCAAAAACCCATCAAGAAACGACGAACCTTTCGTCAATTTGGGATAGACGAGTCTTAAGCGGGAATTTAATTCATTAGACACATTAATAACTCCATCTTCAAAATAATTTTCAAGGTCTATCGGAGACACTTCAAATTGCCCTACAATGATATATATATATATATATATATATATATATATATATATATATTATATATATATATATATATATATATATATATATATATATATATATATATAATTTAGTGATGTATGTGACATCCGCATCGGCAGTTCATGAATCTGCATATCTAACAACCGCAATTATTAAATACGAACGTTGCGGATGTATAAAATTTTAAAGTTATTAATTTGTTGTCTAATATGTTTGATTAATTTTTTTGATAGCATGAATAAGAAAATTATTTTTTCATATATATATATATTTATATATATATATATATATATATATATATATATATATATATATATATATATATATATATATATATATATATATATATATATATATATATATATATATATATATATATATATATATATATATATATACACAAATTTTGAAATAAACAATGATTACAATAATTAAATCAAAACACACTAAAGCTATCAACTTAAAAAAAAAAAAAAAAAAAAAAAAAAATCTTTTTTACCTGCATTAGCCAACATTATTTCCTTCTTCTTTTTCTCCCCTTCCTGACTTAGATTCCTCTTCCTCTCTTTTCTGATTAGGAGACAAGAGAGAAAACTTCAAGGCCGGGGTTTTGGCAGCAAGTTGGTAATAAGACGTGGCGCTAATTGGCAAGCCTCTGATAAGTCCTCCGCCTTCACCGTTTGACTTAATTGGGATAGTTATTTTCTCAGGTCCGGCTCTTAATCCAACGGTTGACATTGGTACGTGAGAAACTTTTCTATTAGCGGAGAGCCACCGCCAACCCCAGAGGCCATGAATTCTGTATTCTTCTCCTTTTGTTTTCCACAACTAATAAAAATAATAATAATAATTAACTATTTCGCAATAAATACCAATGTAAATTACTTTATTTTGAAAGAACAGCATTTTTATATTTATATATATATATATATATATATATATATATATATATATATATATATATATATATATATATATATATATATATATATATATATATATATATATATATATATATATATATATATATATATATATATCTTACTTGATGTTTAACTCCTTTTGTGAATTTGACCAAAGGAAAAAGTTTGGATTCATCCTCAGCCTCTCTTCTCTCTCTTTTCTCTTCTTCCTTTCTCTCTCTATCTAGTACCGTAATGCGCTTTAATCTAAAATATAAAAAATATATATAATTATATATATATATATATATATATATATATATATATATATATATATATATATATATATATATATATATATATATATATATATATATATATATATATATATATATATATATATATTTGTTTAAAATTTAGATGAGAAAATAAAATTTTAGAGAAAAAACACTTGAGGTAATAAACTTAGGGAGTTGAAATTATAACCAAGAAGTGATGCTAAATTAATTATTTAAAAAAAAAAATTTTTTTTTTTGAGTTTATAAAAGAGGAACAAATTATATTTAAAATTTCTGTTTATTTTTATGAATTGATATATTGATGCAACTACGTCCTACGCTTTAATATTAAGCCAGGGATGTGAAAATTTTAAAAAATATACCAAAGGGATGACATACCCAACTTGCTTAAATTAAAATATGTATTGAAATTATGAAATGGAGGTCGTCCAAAATTAATATTTAAAAAAAAAAAAAAATTCATGATATGGAAGTTGTTCACAGTTCATAATAAATTTTAAAATTGCTACTCTGCTTTAGCCGTTATACCGAAGTACCTAACAAAGTCTACTTTTTACTATAATGATAAAATGTAAAATATTTGAAGATCTGCCAAATATAAATTACAGTATTATTTAAAAATCTGACATGGAAGAAATTAAAAAATAATCTTTTATTTTTTTTCAATTTTAGATGACAGCCGTCTATTTTGTAATTTTTACGCTAGAATGTCAAATTTTTTGAAGATCTAACAAGATAACATATAAACACTTACTTAAATTAACTTAGAAATCGATATTGATATGGAAGAGGTACAAAATGAATTAATAGTTTTCAAAACTTTTTTTGTTTTAAATGATATACCTATGTACTTAACGTAAGTCCATATATTAGGCCAGAATGTTAAATTTTTAGAATGTTAAATTTTTAGAGATGAACCAACGACGTAATAACACTTTTTTTTACGTTAAAGAAGGATTCAAAATTATGATAATTGAAGTGATACAATATGTTAATAAATGAATTTAATTTTTAAATCAAAATGTAAATTTTGAAAGATCCACTGGAGTTTAGATATCCTTTATTTTCATCATTAAAAAAAAAAAATTTTTTTAACTAATTTAAACGTAATAATTGTAAAAATTTTTATTTAAAAAAAAACAAAAAAAAAACAAATTCTGACTAGTTTAAAACAAAATATTTTCTTTAAACTAATTTACACAATAATTTCGAAATTTTGTATTACAAAAAAAAAAAAAAAAAAAATTCTGACCAATTTAAAACAAAATATTTTCTTAAGAATTTAAAAAACAAACACGTGTTTTCATCTCTTAAGATCTGTTTTTTTATCCAAAAGTTCACTTTGAAGAGCATAAATTTTATCATACCAATTTCAGAATCATGTTACATGGAAACAATAATCATACAACATAAAATTTTAAACTTTTTAAGCATTTCAAAAATTAAATAAAATGTTTGGCTATATATATATATATATATATATATATATATATATATATATATATATATATATATATATATATATATATATATATATATATATAATATATATATATATATATATATATATATATATATATATATAAAAGCAATTGTTCTGGAGCTTTATAACCTGTACAATACATTTTATTTCAGAATGTATGGAACTGATCCTGGCAAGATCAATATAGTTAAGAGATCAGTGTTGGTTATATTGTAAAATTTTACGCAATGAAAATTATAAAAAAAAGTAAAAGAAAGTGCTGCTTAATTTTTTAAATATAGGCTCGTAAATTATAATGCCTATAAATATTTAATTTAAACATTAAAATCAGATCTATAAACTTTTTTAAAGTTAAACCCAACATAATTTTATAAACAAAAAACTTGATAGCATCAATTTTATTTACGTTTATAATATACATGACGTCATTAATTAAATAAGCTCAAATTTTTTTTTTAAAACAAAAAATATCTTAAAAATCTAACTGTCTTCAATGAGTTCATATTTCAAATAGCATAATACAAACTTACCTGATATGTCCCAATGACTCATGCCATACGGTGGTAAAAACAACTGGTTTTATGCATGCCACTAGCCACAGTAATGCTTTGCCAAATTGACAAGCTTTGGTTGCAGAGCCAACATACTGAATCCAAACTTTTCGAAAATATTGCCAGTTTGGGTGAAAAAAATGGGTAGAAATATTTTGTTCTAATGACAAAATGGTTTGGCGAACATTTGCCATTTGGTTATCAGAAGAACCTGAAAAAAAATCACAAAATCTAGAAATGTCTTAAACATTAAACACTTTTAAGTACTTTTCATAATTCTAAACGTTTTTTTTTTTTTTCTTCTTCAATTTAATACAATAACAATGATGGAGAAGTCATTATCTAAAAACTATTTGTAGTTAAAGTTTTAAACACAAGTCGACGTTAAGAAAAAGTTATGATGAATTTATCTAGGAAATTTCATTAGGGTTAGGTGGCTACTCCTCCCATATGGAAGGAAATATAAAATTTATATTCTAGTGAGTCATTCTAGGGTTAACCATAACCCTAAACTTTTATTATCAAGTTCAGTATATTTTTCGTAAAACAGAATAGATGTGCAGACATGGGGGGGGGGGGGGAAATAATATAAATAATGACTTCATAAGGAAATAGAGATGAATAGACATAGATTTATAAAGTAATATCAAGTAACACAAAGATTTTATTCTTTTCAAAAATTATGTTAAGCATACAAATATTGTCCTAATTATCCCTATGCACTTACAAAATAATAATAAATAAAAAAGGATATGAAAGTAGACATAAAATAAAATTGCCTAAAGGAAGTTCCAAATATTACAAATTACAAGTCACATTTTTAAAATACCTTTTTTTTTTTAAAAAAAAAAATTAGAAAACTGAAAGTCAACATGTGAAATGATTAGCACTAGAGAATATTTAAAAAGATTTTATGTACTTACCATAGCACTGTCCTTGCCATTTGAAGTCAGAATTTGACGTTAAACTAAATTTATGTGATAAGTGGCGTTTTTTATCCCTTTCCTCATTATGTTGTAATTTATTAAGAGCAAGAGTGTTATTCACAAAGTTGTTAACATAAGTTCTGCAGCCAAGGTCACAACCCAATCGATATAACATTCCTGTTGAAAATAAATAATAATAATAATAATAATAGTTTTATAATTCTTTTTCGCATTAAGATTACCTACCAACATTTTAGTCTAATAGTTGAATTAATGGGCAAGTAGTACAAATAAAACCAGAAATTTTTTAGTTTTAAATTGTGCCCAATTCAAAAACAAATAGTAGAAACTAAGTAAATGATGATGGAGCAAACTGACATCTTGACATTTGATCTTTTACGCATCTCACCTTTCAAGTTTTATAAAACAAATCCTCTCAAACTCAAGTTTCTTCAAAATCTTTCATAAAACTATGGATTCGGGGTTCTAAGGAGTTTCTTTAAAACTTCTTTAGATTGCCTATGTGTATAAGCGTCGTCCGTGTTTGTATGGAATAAGCCTACATGTATGAGGTGGAAAACTCAATAAACAGTATTCCTTAAGAGTAGTTGGATCTATGGAATTTAATTTCATTAATATTGTTCATTCTTTTTGACTATCTTAAATTTCTTTTTATCCAATGAATTATTGAATCACTAATATTTGTCCTATTACAACTAAAAAACTATTCTGAGCCATGTAGCGATGTCTCGCTTTTACAGAGACCTTTATCTATATATTCTCATCCTTCCTCTAATCAACTCCATAAAACCAGACTAAGCTTCCTTAATCTTATGCACAATCAGTGCTGTCCGGGTGCAAGACACGGTCCCATCCTATATTTTTCCAACCACCTTTAAAGAGCTCTTTCAAATGCTGTTAAATGGATGACTCTGATATTAGTCTTGAAATTGGTTCCATCCTGTATATTCCCCAGTATGGGAGTTTACATGGGCACGACAATACCTTTTCACACCAGAACTACCATGCAAAATATACAACACAGAAAGAACAAGCAAGTACGTATATGCTAACTTTTGGTTTCAACAATTTTTAAACGAGTATAAGCATCTCCACTCACAGTTTAGTTTCTTCAAAATAAAACACAATCACTGCTTTGGTTAATGGTGAAGTCATTTAGCCAACTTATTTTTAATAATAATAATAATAATAATAATAATAATAATAATAATGATAATAATAATAATAATAGTACTAGTAATAATAATAATTACCTTTCGGCATCCTGAGCTGTTCCATTTTTGTTTCAATCATTTCGGCGATTTCTTCCTCACTATAGACTTTTTCCTTTTTAATTTGTAAAGTTTCTTTGATATTAGGCTGTGAATCAATCTTCGATGGTTCCTTCAGTTGTTCACTTTCTGCCTTCTTTACGTCGTGCTCTTCAACGCCTTCTTCTTTCACCTCAGCTTTAACATCACTTTCTGCAGGAGTTTTCTCTTCCTCAGTTTTTACCTACAAAGATAGGGTAAAATAATTTACATTATTTTATTACAACACGAAGTTGTTAAAAAAAAAAATAATAATAATAATAAAAATAAAAAATAGAAATAATAATATTACACAATAATCAATCTAAAATATAAGGAAGAATAGAGTTTGAGAAAGAGAATATTTAAAAAAAAAAAAGGGGGGGGGGGATTTTATAGAATAAAAAATAGAATTAAAAAATAAATAAATAAGATGATAATTTTTACCTCTTCAATTATATCCTTTAATTCTTCAGTATCTTTTTTCTTGGCATTTTCCTTCTTTGTTTGAATTTTTTCTATTTCTTTTCTGGTTTCTTCTATATTATTATATATTATATATATATATATATATATATATATATATATATATATATATATATATATATATATATATATATATATATATATATATATATATATATATTGCACATCAAGTATATTTTTTATAATAAAATTTAATTAATTAAAATACAACAAAACAACATACAATTCTCAGGCTTCTAAACAGAGGTCACTATGTTGCACAGCTGATAAATAATAATAATAATAATAATAATAATAATAATAATAATAATAATAATAATAAAAATATTAATAAAATATTAAATATTTTTTTCGTCTTGTGTGGCCATTATCCTTCAAACGAATGGATTCGATGAACTATTTTTTTGAATTAAAGTTCATTATTTGTTTCAACATTCAGTCAAATTTAATAATAATAATACGTGTATAATGTCCTTCAATTTCAAAATACAATTGTTTTTCCTCATTTTCATGTCTAGGGGAAAAATATTGTTGTACACAAATATATTGTGGGATAATGCCTAAGAAAGTTCTCCAACCACTGGTTTAGGTTATACCTAAATTTAAGTGCTTAGTTCAACAAAATTGAGTGGCTTTAAAGTATAAATCTCGTTTACATTTTAATGTCTAGAATCAAAAATGTTGAATTTTAAAGCAGTTCAGGCAAGTTTTTCTTACTGAACTTTTTACAGGTTTCAAAATATGTATATTTAAAAAAAAAATTTTTTTATTTTTTTATTGACTGTGTTCTTTTCGGAAACTTTGTATATTTTTCTGCAACTGACATAGCTGCCTAATCCTGATCAATAACGATTCCAATGTTTGCAAATCGGAACTAATAGGACAATTAAAAATTTTCACAGTTCAATATTTATAGTAAGAAAGTAAACACTGTTTACAGACGGGAGAGCAAAGAAGAGGTAGAAATGGGAACATATGAGAAATGTGCTTGAATAAATTTATAATGATAGCAAAACAAACAAATACTCTTCCATACTTCACAAATTTCTCTCTTATCCAATTAGCTTCAAATTCAACATCTATGCATCTATGCCAGATCAACAAAACATAACTTACACATACTATAATTTGTTCAAAAATCAATGACAGAATGACAATGACAAAAAAAAAAAAACATACCCATTTCCACGGTGATTGCAGCCTTTCTTGACCCCCTTGCTTTGTCAGTTATCTTCTCCGTAATCTCCATCTGCCTACGAATATCATCTCCAAATTCTTTGAGAGCCACATAAAGCACTTCTTCCAAATCTTCACTGTCCAACAAGAGCATTAACAAATCAAGCTGTTCCAAAGTTGAATAATACCAAATATTTCCTTCTTCAGATTCCCTATTATCAATTTAAAAAAAATAAAAAATTTAAAAAATTTTAAATAAAATATTTTAAAATTTTAAATAAAATATAATATATTATATATATATATATATATATATATATATATATATATAATATATATATATATATATATATATATATATATATATATATATATATATATATATATATATATATATATATATATATATATATATATATATATATATATATATATATATATATAAAATACTTACACAATTATTCTCCTGACCAAAAACCAGTACTTTCTTCCATGTCTGTCATACCCAATAGGTTCTTGTCTGCTCATCATACCTGATGCTTCCATTATAGAAGAACAATCAGTCACTCCTTCTAACTGCAAAATTTAAAAGTTAAAATTAGCAACAGATTTCATACACCTACATTTTTAATATTCATTTTCCTCTATATCTGAGGAGATTAAATTTTCTTTCTAATTTTCAAAATAAAAAACCTATACAGGCAATAATAATAATAATAATAATAATAATAATAATAATAGGGATAAAACATTATGTATGAAACAAGTTTTTAAAAGGGCTTTGGTATTGTGAACAGATATATTTTGTGACAGATCCAGGAAATAAAACATGATCCTGTTGTATAAAATAAAAACATGTCCTAGATATTATATGGTGATGCAACATTATTGTAATATAAAAATAGTGTTGGTAGAGTAATAATAAATAAAGAGTATAGAAGAGAGATTATTTTGAATATGGCAGAATTGCTAGAGACAAATAATCTAATATTTTTGTACTGGTTAGTCAAAGGATAGTTGAAACCATTTTTAAAGTCTTAATGTGAAACGTCTACGCAAAAATCTTCCAAAATAAATACACTTTTATGAAAAAATATGCAAAGTATTTATCAACTAATATTACTGTCTACAATTTGGAAAGAGTGCAAGAAACAAAATCTATTATCTTTATGAAAGTCTTTTAATATCTAAAGATTATTTGCTTCATGTCAATAATGTTTTGCCTATGTAACAATTCAAAAAAAAAATTTTTTTTAGTCTCTATTTTTATACTGTTCTAAAAATAAAAATCCATTGTATGTGAAATAAATGTCCAAAAACTGCCATTATAGTGACAAAAGTCAGACAATTATAGCAACAACTCCACAATTTTCTATGTTGGCGGCCTTAGGATAACTGATCTCTGATCATTTTTATATCTCCAAATGGGTCAGGATATTAAGGGTTATTTTCACTGCCTCAGAAGCTTCAGTTCATATATCTTTGTACTCCAATGCAATCTTTTACAATTATATCATCATTTTTGGTAGTATACAACTCAACACTCTGTTCTTAGTATTTTATAATTACTTTTTTACATTCTTACTACGAAATATCAGACTATTTCTCTAAATCAGCATTTTTCAACCTGGGGGACTCATGATTACATATATGGGGGTCACACTAGGTCACAAAAAATAAAACACAATGTACAAAAAAAAATAAAAATTTTCATACCCTTTCAAAATCTTTGTTTACATAAAGATGCAAATTTTGTTATTTTAAATTTTTTTTCCAAATGAATTTTAAAAACTGAATGAAAACTATTTTATTTTAACACAGGGGAACATGTATTTTATTGAATAATATATGACACATGATTCTAGTGAATCTGAGTATGATAAATACAAATTTAACTCGATATGGTCTTGATTTTTGTCAACAAACTGTGGGCCATTTTAAGGATTTTTCAAATAAAGGTGAAAGAAATTCTTGTGTTAAGAAATTTTTTCAAGTTTCATATATACGAATAGTTCAAACTATAGTATAATTACATAACCATAGAAATAGTAATAATAATAATGAAAAGGTACTTTCACTGTGGCCAAAATGTTCTTCTATAACACTTTCTAGTGGATTTGCTTATTGATGGCAGGTCTCATTTCAAGCATTATCAGTAATCAGCCATCACATTGGAATCTCAGTGCCTTTGATACCATTCCTTCATAATTTTGATATCTAATCTCTCCCCTTTGTTTGTCATTTAAATCACCTAACATTACTTGGAAATTGGTCAAGATGGTTATTTAAAAAATGCATTTTTATGCTCATATTGCAACCAAACTCTTTGTGACATCTCAATAAAGTTTTTAAGATTTCTTCAAAGCTATCTCCCCTATAATTGTCTTAAAAGTTTTTTACTAAGTCCATGAATGAGAACCAGGCATTTTTCTAACATTCATTCATGATATTAGAGAAATATTCTTATTTGTGGGTCATCAAAAATTCTCATCATGATTTTTTTCATAACTTTAAACTTGGTAATTTTGAAATTATGTATTTAAAACACTCGCCACCAGTATCTAAAGCTTTTACATATTGTTTAATAAGGCCTATTTTGATATGCAGAGAAGGAAATATAATTTTATCTCTGTTCACTAAAAGTGGATTAATCATTTTTTTTTTATCAGACAGTAACTGGAGTTCATGCTGGCCAGATTGGTTAGAAATAATGTTCAGACTTGACTCCGCTGTCCCATAAGGAAAGGAAGCAGGGATATTTAGCATAAACTTCAAGATTGTTGCCCTAGTAGAAAAATAACCATTTTTAAGTTAACAAATATGATCCACATGTGCTCTGTTATATTTATATATGTACATATTTTTAGGGTGCTACATATAAAACTAGACATAATACTGTGTGCCAATGCAAAAATTGAAGAAAATTTTTTTTTTTATAAATGTGATGGAGTAGGATGTTGAACAAATTCAGAACCAGATAGGGAAAAACAGTGAAAATTTGTATTCAGCAACCACAAATTACCAATAATTCAAAAGACAAAAATTGAAATTTGTTCACCAGTGTAATTGTTAGTATTTTATATTTATTTATCAACTGTACAATATATTCCCCAATATGAACTTTTGAATTTGATACCTGTCAGGATAAAGATATAATTAGGGGGTCATGAAGTTTTTAACTTTGTTTTAGCTTTTTAGGAGGTTGCATGGCTTAAGAGAGAAGGCTGCTCTAAAATAAACAAGCCTTCAAAAGATTAGAGATTTCGAAGGACACTTCTAAACCTTTTTTTTTTTTTTTTAAATAGTCCCAGTTGATTGCAGCATTTAAGGGTCATCATCATACAGATCAAAAGTCACTTATTTGAAGTAGATCCACTCCATAGCTTTTCCTGAAAATGTAGTTTACAATTATTTGTCTCAATAAGTCACCCATCTTTAATGATATTCTGCTATCTTCTAACTATTGATTGATCTACCATTTTCATTACATAATTGCCATTATAATGAACAACAACTCTTCTGAACTCCTGAATGACACTACTTAAATTGAGTACAGTTTGAATGACATTATTCTACATTTTCTCATCCTTTCTGTGTTAAACTCTCTGGACATCAGAGATCAGTGAAGTCTGGAATATTGTTCACACTAATTTGCTTATTTTTACTATTTGCCTAATGCAATGAAAGTTGAATGAGCTTTCTCCTCAATGTATATTGAAAGTGTTAATATTAAGACCAGCTAGAAACAAGAGCTCTATCTATGGAATAACTTGAAGTTAAATAAAGTCTCCATCAATTCTATAATTTTTGTAATATCTACTAAAATTGTAACTGGATGAGAAACAGATTTACCAGCATGATCCTAAGAATAAAGAATATTCACAGCAATGAATATCTGAAGGTGAATGTGCTTCAGTCCAAACAATAGTAGTATGACTGATATTAAAGGTAATAGAAGCAGGGGATGGTTAGAGGATCTTTTCACTGACTTTCTTGAAAGTCAAAGGAGAATTCAATATCTTCAGTTAATAAGAATAGTTTGAGAAATTTATCTAAAGCTTTAATAAAGAAATGCTTTTGAAATCTTTTCCAAAGAATCCTTTTTCCATCATTAATAAAATAAAATTCTTCTCATAAAATAAGGTCAAATTTGCTAGAATTTGTACAGAAAGTAATTAGGCATCTACTTTATAGTCTCATTTGTGCCTCTGACTTTTTTAACCTCCTTATTTTAAGAAACATTTAAAGGGAACCCATTTTTCTTCAGCTGATGAACTGTTCAGACTTTGACTTGGCTAATTTTTGGAATCCTTGGTTCTTTAAGACCGTTAAATAACTTGCATCTCTGCTTCATGTTTTTTAAACATATAGGAGTTTGTAGAAAATAGTTTACTCTTATTTTTGTTTATAATTTATTCTGATTTGTGAATTTTTTAGAAAACTCCATATATATATATATATATATATATATATATATATATATATATATATATATATATATATATATATATATATATATATATATATATATATATATATATATATATATATATATATATATATATATATATATATATATAGGAAAAAAAATAGGGGGGAATATATGTTAAACAAAGAAATCTATATAAAATTAATCAGACAATTGATGTTTCAGAGTAGTTTGACAAATGTCCTATGCAGTTCATAACATGTAATTTAAGGGATTGATATTCAGTACAGGTTTAAACAATAACATTTATATTCAGGTCTAAATCTTGTAAAAATAATAATCTTTTTTGTTTATAACAATTAGATATTAATCACCTCAAAAGTCAGTGTGACTAAGATTTTTAAAAATTTAGTTAGGTATATTAATTTATATTTTATTTGATTTAAGATATACACAAAGTACAGAAGAAGTGAAAAGTGGTGTCATTAGGTTTTAAGTTTATGCACTGAATTATACAAATAATAATAATAATAAATAATAATAATAATAATAATAATATAAAAAAAATAAAAAATAAAAAATAAAAAAAAAACATGTTAGCTATGAAAAACTTTGTACAACGCTAAAAGGATACTCTTCAAAATACCAAAGGAAATAATAATAATAATAATAATAATAATAATAAAAATAATAAAATAATAATGGAAATTTATCTCCTACAGATTAAAGATTAATGCAAGGACACATTTCTAATCATAAAATCCAAAATTAAAGACATAAAATTAGACTGTAGTAAACTGAAAAAAACTGAAACAAACAAAAAAACAAAAACAAAAAAAAAAAAAAAAAAAAAAAAAAAAAAAAAAAAAAAAAAAAGTTTTTTTTTTTTTTTTTTTTTTTTTTGGGTAAATGTAGAGCTTCAATATAAAGGAAGAATTATATAAGTTTAACTTAAAAATGAAAGCTAAAATATGAGACAGCAGAGTTAATGATCTGAAGAAAGTTCGAGATGCACAGGAATAACAGATACAATCAAAATAATAATATGAGAGAGTTAGGCTAAATCAAATCAACAAGCAGTATAATTATTCATTATATATATATATATATATATATATATATATATATATATATATATATATATATATATATATATATATATATATATATATATATATATATATATATATATATATATATATATATATATATAATTTGTGATCATCGTCAGCATATTTTTTCTCAATAGTCATTTCCAAATTTCTGCCAATTATTTTACATATATTAGCTTCTTTTGAAAGTGAAAGGCTGTTTAGTAGTGGCCTAGTGGGTGGTCAAATATACTCTTCAAGACAAAATCAAATTACTCCAGGAACTGACAAAAGATTATGTTTCTGCACTGCAATTTACGATAATAAATTTAAAGTGCTAGAATTTTGCATGTCTGACCATGCTCTCACATATTAAAATCAAATGTTCTGAAGAAACTATTATATAGAGTGTCTCACTCACTCTTGGCCCCTGATTTGCGCTTATAGGTATCAGTCGGATCAAATAAATATCTTCATTGAGTTTGTAAATCATTTGGATAAAGAGAAACTTTGTACAGGCTAATTTCAGTAGGGTTATGCCACTTGCAGCACATCCATTGTCAGCGTGTACAAAATTTAGCCTCTTTGGTCACCAAGGTCATCTTACCTTATTCCGCAGAATTTCTTTATATGGGACATGCTGAAATGGAAAGAGCATTGCAAGAAGGCATGTATTCTCGTGCAATTGGAAGACAACATTCGGAAGGCAGTTGACACTGACTCCCCAATATATTGCAGCAAGTTTCCATAACATGGAAAAGATTGTGTAGGTATCCCTTGATGCTAATAGCGACTACTTCAAACACTTATGATGTCAGCATGATTCTCAAACACCAAGGTTTGTTTGTGGCAAATTTTTTGAACTTATTACCATATATATCTATATATATGGGGCCAAAAACGAGGGACACCCTGTACTACATATTAAAATTACATGTTTTTACACATTTGAATAAATAATGAAGGAAAGACAATTTAATTCTTTCTTATTATAAAATTGTTAAATTCATTAAAATAATGGAAATATTTAAAATATACTTTTTCAATTTCATCATCAAAACAATTCTTAATCATTCTATCACTATATATATATATATATATATATATATATATATATATATATATATATATATATATATATATATATATATATATATATATATATATATATATATATATATATAATTGTTTCTGGGTTTGTGTAATAAGAAAAAACTATTACTATTATTAATTAATTAATTATTATTGTGAAAATTTATAAATGATTAAATATTTAGAAAATTACATTAAATATTTTACGAAATATTTAAAAAAAAACAAAAAAAAAAACATTAAAAATTACCAAAATTATAATTAAAACTAAATACAAATATTCAAATCAATTGTAAACTTTATTTTTAGTAATTTCTAATTATTATGTTTAATTTATGATGGGTTCATTTTTTTTTTTTTTTGTTTCAAACATACAAAAATAAATTTTTCCTTCCTTTTCTTTGAGGTATATATACCCAAACATATATTTGGAATATAAATAAAACAAATACTAAAAGATTTGAGATTTTCTTAAATGACAAAGAGTAAAGAGTTCATTTTAAGTTTAAATGTCAACTTAGCTTTTGTGTGTGTAAAGCGACAAAGGAAAAAAAATTTAAATATAATTATAATGAATTAAAAAAAAAAATTAAATAAAAAATAGATAATTTGGAATTTAATTTAAAAATTTTCTCACCTTGTGTTTATTGCAAAGAGTGCATGTCCAATCTTCAATTTCCAAAGGGACATTGGACAGCGGAGGGTCTGCGCAATCTAAATGATATACTGCAGGACAGGAGTCACAACAAAGTAAATCTCCTGTTTTGTGACAAGCCCTACAATGATCATCGTACCTTATTTTACCTTCACTTAGAAGATCTTCCCTCGCAGGAGTTGTCTGAAGAAACTGGTCACACAAAAACTGAAGAACTGCTAGTCTGAAATATTAAATAGAAATAGGATAATTCAGCAAAAAGCTAACTAAATATATATAATGATGGCCTATAACTAAGGGTTTTCTAAATCTTTTACCATGTACATTAACTATTAGGGATGGAACAGCTATCTGTTTGTATCTGGTTATATAGCCAGATATCCAGAAAAATAAAATTTTTAACTATAAGAACTTAGGATGGAGTGAAGTATCAGTATCAATACCCATAACGGAATATTTTTAGGAGTATCGAACCTTAATGTATCAGTATCAGCAAAAAATGATTGATACTGATATCAAATATTTTAACTGTGAAAAAAAAAAAAAAAATATATATATATATATATATATATATATATATATATATATATATATATATATATAATATATATATATATATATATATATATATATATATATATATATATATATATAATTAGGAACCGACCGGCTGGCTGGAATTTGGCCGGGGCCGGGACCAGGGCCAAAGGGCCCGGGGTTATGGCCGGGGTTTCCTAAAATTTGAAAAGAGGTCAAAAGCACTGAAATTTTATGTTAAGAAAATTATATATAAGGTTTATTTAATTGTAAGGAAGGAGTAGAATAGCCAACATTCACTTAAATTAATGATTATATGCATTTTCTCTAAAAAAAAATCAGAAAATTACAGTTTTGTATATTTAAAGTTTAAAAAAAGTACAAAAATTAAAAAAAAAAAAATTATTCTAATTCATAATAGTGATTTAACACGTTTACCTAGGTAAGACCCTAAGGTAAAGTTTGAAAAAATGTAAGATAAAAATTAACAATTTAACCTGTATTTATATATATCATTGTTATTTTATTGCCATGTATCAAACTTGTATCATTTAGCTACATTACTTAAAAATTATTATTTTGTTTATACTTTCAGTCAATATGGCTAAAAGTTCAGCTTCTGCAGTATTTGAATACTTTACAATGTTTCAGGATAGGCTCGAAATAGCAAAATGTAACATCTGCAGTCAGAAAATTAGAAGAGAACCTCCGGGTGCTACAAGTAAAAAAAATTTCAACCAAATCTTTTTGGAGTATCTAAAATCAAAACACAAAGATGAACATTCACTAGCAGAAAAGGAGCGGTCAAAAGAAACAGAAAAGAAAAAAAATCTTGATTTTCTTATATTTTGTTTGAAATTTTTTTTATTATTTGACTGATTGAGCTGAAATTTTCAAAGTATGTGAATTTTTTCACGAAGTTCTGAGTTGATTTCGAGCATTTTTTTGAGTCTATAACGGTTTGAAACTTATTTGGACCCAAAGTTGAAAAAAATGAATAACTGGGTCAAACCACTGGTCCACATGAGCTGAAAATTTAACTGAATACCTTTGCCCCAATTTCTTGCATTGGTGGGAATAGATTTTTTGATATCACGTCTAGAAAAAAGTTACAAGCTCTCGAAAAATTTTTTGTAAAAATTGTACCCTTCTGGAGGAAAAAATTATTTAAAAAAAAAAAACGCTACCTATTTTTTTTTATTTGTGAATATTGTTTAGAAGAGGAACAGGGCAACAATTTTTATTTAGTGCATTTTTAAATGCCCTTTGTTTGAAGCGAGATATAGCCTCTCAAACTTTGGAATTTTTGAAATTTGGCCAAAAATGGACCTTTTTGAAGGCTATATCTCAAAACCAACGAATCTCATCGAATAAAGTACATAAAGGAATTTGTAGCCCCACCCCTCCTCTATACACACCAAAAATAGGAAATGTTATAGTTGTATTTTTTTTAAAAAGATTTTGTCTGAAAAGGTATATTTTTTTAGTTCAAAAATTATTTTTTCTATAGTTGGTCAGTTTTTGGCTTATAACATTTTTTCTATAACTCTGGGGACAAAATTCTATTAAAGACTTTTGTAGCCCATATAATTTTGAATAAATAGTCCAACTTTCAGCTTATTCTAAAAAGTGGTTTGGCCCCGCCATTCTATTGAAAAAGGGTAAAATTTCCACAAAAAATAAAAATAAAAAAAATACTTTTAACCATAATAGACTCGGAAAAACGCTAGAAATGGACTTTTCTTACCGGTAAAAAATCTATATACACTGAAAGTTTCAGCAGAATCGGCTGAAAATAAAAAAATAAAAAATAAAAATTTGTATAATTTGCCATTTTAACCCCGGCCGGCAACCCCGGTTTTCCCTGATTTTTAGCCGGGGCCGGGGTTGGCCGGGGCCGGGGCCCCGGTCGGTTCCTATATATATATATATATATATATATATATATATATATATATATATATATATATATATATATATATATATATATATATATATATATATATATATATATATATATATATATATATATAACCTTGGAAGAGTTTTCAAGCTGTCAGTGGAACCAGCATATTTCACCATCTTCCTGGCCTGTTAATTTCAGTGCCAGTCCTAGAGTTTTATTTAAACTGCCTGGTAGGGTTTTTACCCTTTCAGTGGAACTAGCACCTTCTCTATCTAACCTCTACACACTTTCTCAAAGAGCTCTCCAGAAGATCATGCTTCTTGGAGCTGTGATTTCCCATGCTGGTCGTGGAGTGAGCAGTAAGTAATAATTATATGCATAAACTGACCAGGGCCCCAGCCAACCCTGGATAAAAATCAGGGAAAACCAGGGTTTGCTCACCGCGGTTAAAATTGAAAATTATACTTATGGGGACAGTCCAATACAAAAAAAAAATTTTTTTTTTAATTTTCTGCCAATTCTCCTGAAATTTTTATGGTAAATTGGTTTTTTTCCCAGTAAAAAAAGTCCATTTCTAGCATTTTTATGAGTTTATAATTAAAAGTTTTTTTTTTTTGACAAAAATCAAAGACATGTATGGGAGCAATATTTATGCCTATTTTTAAGCATATTCCCTTTATCAAAATAATTTGATAATTGATATTCATTTTGTTTTACTTGAACTTTTCAAGTTGGCTGCCCTAAAAAAGTTTATTTACCACGAGTATACCATACATATATGGTAAAGAACCTTGTGATGGACTTGGTGTTGCAGTGAAAAGAGTCGTGGCACAAGCTAGTCTACAACAGCCTTATGAGCATCAAATCCTAACACCTAGTCAACTCTTTCAGTGGGTAGTGAATATATCCCATCAGTAAACTTTGCATATTCAACTCAAGAAGAGTATGTGCAATCAGAAACCTTCTGTGTGATCATTTACTATTCGTGGCACACAGCAATTTCATACTTCCATACCAGTGAATTCAAGCACATCAAATATACATGTCAAATTGTTTTCAGAGGCTACCGAATATTACACAGAAATTGTGACACTATCACCGCTAACAATTCCACATAGATGATATATTTGGATACATTACTGTAGTGTACAATAACAAGTGGTGGTTAGCTTATGTTCTGGAGAAAAATCAAGCACTTGATGAAATTTATATAATATTTCTTGAATCATCTGGTCCATCTCTTTCAATTGCTTATTCACGAAAGGCTGATGTATTATGGGTACCTTTCATAGATAGGTTTTACGTGCTTTCAAACGATGACCTTTCTAAAACATACTTTTTCAAACTACCACCAATTAAAACAGAAATTAAAAAGGCAAGTAGTAAAACAAAGTTTTAAATAGTTTAAAAAGTACAAATTAATATCAATAAATATTTTCCTTTGCTAGATGGGAAAAGGATTAATTTGAATTTTTTTTTATATAAATACATATTTTGAGTTATATAGTACTTAGAATGTTCACAATTATGAACAGACCAGGGTCCCAGCTAAAAATCAGAGAAAACTGGAGTTTGCCTGCCAGGGTTAAAATGGCAAATTATACTTAAGGGTCACCTGCCAACGAAAATTTTTTTTGCTTCAATCGACTCCAAAAACGAATGTTTTAAAGAGTAATCCTTTCTTCATCTGTCTTGAAACGATGGGTAAATTCGAAGGCTCAGTTTTCTTTTAATACGGGGTTGAATCCCCCCCTGTATTTTAATGACTTTTTTCACTAAATCCATGATAAAATACACAATTTTAATTTTTAAATTTTTTTTTCTGCGAAAAATTTGGAAACATATGTAGCTTTCAAAAGAATGCTCAATGAAGCTGATACGGTGTGGTTTAGGTAGTTTGGTATGAGCGTAAACTCGTTTGAAATCTTGAAAAAATTTTGTTTCAAAAATAGTGATCAATTGCTCTTTGCACGGTATAGGTTCCGCACTTCAAACCTTGCTTCAACTACCTGAATAGTAACCTGATTATCTTCCTCACACTGTATCTCGTTTACCCAGAAAGTTTGAAAAACTTCTAAGATTTCGTTTATTTTTGGCAAATTTTTTTCTGAAAAAAGTGAGATTCGGAGAAATTCGGCAAAAACAATATTTATAAGTACGTTCCTTGTTTGATTGGTAATATCTCAGTAACCATTTGGAGTTGAAAGAAACTAATTACATATTTGGAATCGGCATATTATTATCTATAAAAATATACCAATTTTTTTTTAAAAATTAAAAAAAAAATTCCTTTTTTTGTAGTTGCCATATATCACCAATTTCATGGTCATTCGACAAGCGTCACTTCAAAATTCTTTTTCTCAAGATTCGCTTAGAATTAGAAAAAACTACATACAGATTTGGAATCAGCATAGATTTTACTATAAAATCGCTGAAAAAAATAAATAAAAATATTTCCCCCAAAATTCGGGGTCTCTCTATTGGGGCGACCCCCTTGAGATTTTTTGAGTAGCCATATCTCAGTAACCATTGGGAATTAAGAAAAACTAATTACATATTTGGAATCAGGAGAAAATTTGCTATAAGAATAAGAAAAAATTACAGAAAAAAACAAAAAAAAAAATTTTTTTTTATATATAGGATCTTTTTTTCAAGGTCATTCTACAAGGGTTACTTTAAAAGTCTTTTTCTCAGGAACCGTTTGGAATTTTGAAAAACTGATTACAGATTTGGAATCGGCATAGATTTTACTATAAAACAGATGAAAAAAATAAAAATACCCCCTCCCCCATCAAAAAGAGGAACCTCCATTGACCGGTTCCCCTTAAGGGGACAGTCCAATTTCAAAAAATGTTTTGAACTTTCAGCCAATTCTCCAGAAATTTTCAGTGTAAATTTGTTTTTTCCCCATAAGAAAAGAATTTCAAGTCTTTAATTTAAAAAGTTTTTTTTTTGAAATTTGACCCCTTTTCAAATGAATGGCAGAGCCAAATCCCTTTTTGGAATGACCCGAAATTTGGACTATATATTCAGAATTCTATGGGCTACAAAAGATTTTAACAGACTTTTGTTTCCAGAGTTATAGAAAAAATGTTATAAGCCAAAAACTGACCAACTATCAAAAAAATAAATTCCACCTTTTCAGACAAATTTAAAAAAAATTACAACTATAACATTCCTTATTTTTTGTGGGTGTATAGAGAAGGGATGGGGCTACAAATTCCTCTCTATACTTTATTCGATGTGATTTGTTGGTTTCGAGATATACCCTTCAAAATGGTACCTTTTTGATCAAATTTCAAAAATTCCCAAAGTTTGAAAGGCTATATCTCGCTTCAAACAAATAGCATATCCACAAATAAATAAATTAGTAGGTAGCATTTTTTTTAAATAATTTTTTTTTTTCCTCCAGAAGGGTACGATTTTTGCAATTTTTTTTTTCAAGTTCTTATAACTTTTTTTTTAGACATGATTTCAAAAATCTGTTCCCACCAATGCAAGAAATTGGGACTAAGATTATTCAGTTAAATTTTCAGCTCATGTGAACCTGTGGTTTGACTCAGCTATTCATTTTTATTCAACTTTGGGTCCAAATAACTTTCAAACCATTATAGGCTAGAAAAATGCTTGAAATTAACTCAGAACTTTGAGAAAAAATGCATATACCCTGAAAATTTCAGCTCCATCAGTCAAATAATAATAAAAAAAATTTCAAACAAAATATAAGAAAATTAAGATTTTTTTTTTTCTTTTTAATATTTTCTTTTTTTTTTTTTTGACCGCTCCACTTCTGCTGGTGAATGTTCATCTTGTATTTTGATTTTACATACCCCATAAAGATTTGGTTAAAAATTTTTTACTTGGGGCACCCAGAGATTCTCTTCTAATTTCCTGACTGCAGATGTTACATTTAGCTATTTCGAGCCTATCCTGAAACATTGTAAAGTACTTCAATGCTGCAGAAGCTGATCTTTTAGTCGTATTGACTGAAAGCATAAACAAAATGATTTTGAAATAATGTAGCTAAAAATGATATGTTTAATACATAGCAATAAAATAACAATGATATGTATACATACGTTATATTGATAATTTTATATCTTACCTAAGTAAACCTGTTGAATCACCATGAATCAAGTTTATCTTTTTTTTTAATTTTTGTACTTTAATGAAACTTTTATTATACAAAATCTGGAATTTTCCGAAATATTTTCGGAGAAAATGCATATAATCACTAATTTCAGGTGAATGTTGGCTATTCTTCTCCTTCCTTACAATTTAATAAATGTCAATTAAATTTATATCTAATTTTCTTAACCCAAAATTTCAGTGCTTTTGACCTCTTTACAAGATTTAGTCAACCCCGGTCCTGGTCCCAGCAAAATTCCAGCCCCAGTCAGTAAAAGCTTGAATTTTAATCAAAATCCCAAATATTAAAAAACATTATTTTTTAATATTTTAAAATATGAAGCCATAATCATCCCAAAACTAAACTTTGGCAGACATTTAACAAATGTATAAGGTATTTATTTGCTTAATTTGTTTGAAAATTTTTCATTATGTACTTCTACCAAAAAATTTGAATTCAAATTTGACGCACATTTAAAAAAAAAAAAATTCTTCCTCAACCCTTATTATGTTATATATCATTGAAAAGACCTTGAAAAATGCTAAAAATGACACGTCTCTCATTGTTCTAGCTTACAACTAGAAGAGTTGCTATCTTAACCTCAATATTTGTTGGTCTCACATTTTCCAAGATTTTTCTTGAATAGCTGTAGTTTCTAAATGGTTTGAAATATTTTCCAAAAATTTGGTATTATTCATAGTCTCCATACATTTAAAAATTGATGAAAATTTCATGGAAATCGGAGGTTGAGGTAAAATTTTCATTATAATTGTGTTTTGATGCAGAATGGACCATAGGGTCATTCCACATCAAATCAACACTAAATATTTTCTAAATAGAAAATTTTTTGTATACTCCAACCATTTTGCTGCTGTACATGGGAAAAAACAATAATTTGAAATCATTCCAATGAACAGCAATAAAATGTTGAAAAAAACATTTCAAAGATTGTATAATTGGGCAAGTCAACAATTTTTTTTTTTTTTAAAGAAAATTTTTTTTTTTTTTTGTATACCTAATAATTCTGGTGCAGGAAATTTTTTTTAAAAATTTCCCATAGACAGCAGGGTTGGTTGGCCTGGTTCAAATCTGCTGATTTTTTTAATAAAAATCATGATTTGAATCATAAACAGCTATTTTTAAAACATTTTATTTAAAAAAAAATTTTTTTCAGTTTCAAGTTAACATTCTATAAAATAAAAAATACTCTTTTGACTGAACAAATAAGATATATACAAAGACATTTGAGGAAGCAACTGAACAAATATTTTAATACTTTTTAGGCCGCCTTTCAATTTCTGGCTCATCTTTATGTGACAACCACAAACCACCAAATGCTGCTTACATTTGTTGTTATTTCATTAGAAAACATTATGTTTTTAAAGGGTTTAGAGAGGCCATTAAATTTTATTACTAATGGCAGAAATCCAATGTTGACATACATTAAACTGATTTCCAGAGTCAGGTTCTTTTCATCGGATGTTAACTTGTACTTTTGTTTGGATGGATCCAACATATAGCCTATAAAGTGGAATGGAGTTAATGCTTGTTCATATCAGTGTTGAAATTGTTGACTTTTCTGTTGTGTCATTTCTACCTCATCCTTGAAGATATGTTACAAATATTTTC